>PVKZ01004267.1:0-90665 GCA_004027375.1 Macroglossus sobrinus
GTGAAAATCTACTCCTGAAGTCAGATGAACCAGCTTCAGGGAGCCCTGTCTGATAGGACGAAGCTGATAATAGTTCAGGGCAGTAGCTTTCCAATGTCAGGATTTTAGCTAAGGCTCGCATAATCCGACAACACAGCTAGGCAGTTGCCTAACATGTCCTTTAAAACTCGCTTACATCCATTATTTTGTTCCTTTGAAAATGCAGCTCATGACTAAAGCTGAGGAAGTTGCTGATTATATGTGGGAGTCTGCGTTGTGGAGCACACATGAATACACACAGAATTTCCTTTGGAAATATTGAAGTAATTCTCTGAAAACAGAGCTATGCAGATTTTGAAGTGTTTTTGGAAAAGCGCCTAATCACCCCAAATTGCAAGCTCTCTGAAGGCAAGAGGCGTCTTCATTCACCTGGTTCTCCCCAGGGCTTGGCACACCCTGCTGGGCACATTAAAAAATGAATTACAGGCTGCCGGACAGGGAATAGTTATTTTAATCTGATGTCCCACAAACCTCTCTTCTCAAGTGGCCATTAAATGCAGAGTGGCTGGAACTGTGCTTTAATCTGGATAGAAAGCCGTCTGTAATCTATAGATAATCGATAATCGCTGTGGCGTCTTTGAAATGCACTGAGCATCTCTTGGACTCATTCAGTTCTCGATCTGAAGCTGCATAAATGAAGACAATGAAACTGCACGTGTGCTTGTTGCTACCTGATGGCACTGACAGCCCAAACCTTCCTCTTTAAAGGGGACACTGTCCTCTACTCACTGTCTATAAAGCTTACCAGAAAAAAACAAAAAACAAAAAACAAAACAAAACAAAACAAAACAAAAAAAACAAACAAGATGGTTCGGCTTTGCTCTCCAGACCCCTGCGTGGGTGTGTGCAGCACGTGTTGTCATAAGCTTTGCGCACGGGTTAAGTATTTTTAAGACATGAATGGTTTCCTGTTAGAAAGCAGACGCTTGCCAGCTCGCGTTACTTGATGACAGTTCCTCCGGGGTGAAAGAGGGCAGTCCTCTTTTCATTTTCTATTTTATCAAAAGCCGTTCCCCAAATTGATGTCCCCCGCAGATGAGCCTTGCTCCAGATGCACTGCAGGGCACCGTCTCCCTCCCTCAGACCCAGGGAACGAGGACACTCTCGGGTGGAGGTGATGCTGCGCTCAATCCTCTTAGCCACGCTGTTTTCCTGAGGAAACCTTTCTCTAGAATGTCTCACCTTTGCACTTCAAAGCGTGGTATCAGTGACTGTTTTCTGGCCACGGACTGAGCTCCCTTGGTAAGATGAGGCTGGCTCGAGTGAGCAGACGGAATCTTAGTTGGCTCAGCATCTGTACCCCAGACAATGTGGTTTTCATTTGGGATGGGGAACTCAGTGACATTGCCAAAGAGCTTTGTACGTCGTTGGTTGTTTTATTTGGGTTAGAATGGTATTATCATTCAGTCATTTTAAGATCTGAGCTTTCTTCCAGAAAACCGTGATGACTGCACTTTGTACTCTGCAACCTGATTTGGGGGTGGGGGGAAGGGGTTGGCAAAGTGATTCATAAACTAATAAAATTGGAAGTATCCAAATGGGTCACCTGGAAATTATCTGCTTTTATGCAGCATTTTTTAAATGCTCTGTGAGCTTTTCTATTTTAATTATATGTCTTCGGATATGGAGCCTCTCTCAGAAATGTTTTTAGTACGTCTTCCTTGACTCTGTCACAGGTTATATGAGGACCTGATGCGTCTGTCATTCATTCATTCAGCATATTCCTTTAATAAGTTCAAAGTGTCCTGAGGTTACCTGTGTGATGTCAGTCACAAGCTGATTAGAACTGCCTACGTGAATTCAAACATGATTATGTGTCTGACATATGCACGCTGTACAGCGCATAAAATGACTTGCTCCAAGCGTTTTCATGATAAATTCCGAAAGTATGTCCTAATATCTTAATCCTAGTTCATCACACTCGATGGGATCCTTTCTGAAATCTGAACATATTTTGACAAATATTTATTAGTGATGCGAAGGTGGGGGTTAACTCTACTCATTATAAACGAATCAACAAAATCTCATTAAAATGTGTTTGGACAAGCCTTAGCTGCCTTGAATTCATGCACAGATTTACTACTGAGTCTCAGGGACATTTTGTTTGTCATCTCTCTTTCCCACCGATAGACATACATTTCTCATTCCATTTGAAAATTTCTCCTTTCAAGTGACCCATTTAATAAATTTTTTTTTAAAAAAAGTTGATTTTTTAAATGAGAATTTCTGCAGTCTAACGGGTAGCTATTTAGCGCTTTGGATATGTAAACGTCTCAGCGATGAGGCGTAGACAGACGGCTTTGCCATCATCTGTCTTAGCCTGCTTCCTGTCAATGGGCCTGCGGGTCTGGCTTGGTCGTAGAGGATTGTGTGACTCAACCAGTGTTCGCGCAGACATTCATCTCCATTAGGCACGTGTCCTTCCGTCTTCTGGGTCTCCGGAGGGCGTTGGTGCAGGGGGAGTGCATAGCCACGTTCTCAGGACTTGCTTTGCATATGGAGATGCTCTTGGTTTGCAAGATAACACACACGTAAAGATTGGCTCCAACGATAATGCAGTTTCTGGGCCTGTTCTGAATTATCATTCTTACTCTGGATCCTCACATCCATTCATCCCCGAGGCTTCCGTGGTGCAGCATTTGTGCTGATGTGCTGACATCGATCTGGCCTGTTGAGCCTCTCCCTGTCCCTCTGACAGAGTGTTCTTCCACGCCATGCCTCCCTGTGCCACTGCCACCGCCTGTGACAGTGCCACCCATGTGTGTCCATGGCTCACTCTGCTGCCTCATTCAGCAGCCTGCTCAGATGTCACCTCCCCAGGAAAGTCTTCCCTGATTAACCCACCGAGAACAGCAAACGAACTCCCCAGTCGCCATCTGACCCGCTCCCCTGCCCCCAGCCCCGCCCCCTTGCTAGCGCTGTCTCCACTAGATACCGTGGTGCATAATGAATGTCGTAGTTATTGATTGTCTCTGTCCTCTACTGGAATGTGAGCTGCATGGAGGAAGGCACTGTCTCTTTTCTTTGCTATTTTATCGCATGATCTAGAAGCGTGCTCGGTGTGTAGAGGGCACTAATTATCATTGTTTGCAATAAAAGGGATTCACCAGGGCACTGAACTCCTTCATGGCTCAGTTAATTTCTCTGCTGGAGGATAATGTTGTACTTTGTGGTCTTTAGTCAGTGATGCATTTGGGTGCAGTGGCATCGTGGAAGCATAGGCCACGCTAGGGTTGACTCATTGATATGTATCTATTGCAACTGTGCGCCTTTTCCCCTCATTAACAATAAATGAAAACACTGGATTCCTTTATAACACTGGCCTATGACGCTTGGACTGATAAATCATGAAAACTACTAGCCGGTTCAGTACTTGTAACCATATAAATTATTAATCCTGTGGCATTTCACTCTAATGGTCTTGAAGAAATATATAGTAATCATAAATTCTATAATGTTTTATATCACACTAAAAGCGCTAACAAACGTATGCTAAGGTACATTTCTCGGCTTAATTTTTCCTAGGGGAATGTAAATTTAGTCATCTAGAAATGTTAGGTCTTTTAAAATTGGATCTATGACATAAAATGCAAAAAGGGCAGTGCTGAATTATTGATTCAAAATTTAAAAAAGCATTTTCACCTTTAACAGATTAATTTTACTGTAATGTGGAATTCGAGTAAGTAAAAATGCATTTTCATGACGAAAATGATCTGTTCTTAGACGGAGTGTGTGGAAGTAATAGTCACCTAGTGATATATTTTATTTCCCTTATAAATGAAGTATGTATAAAGGACTTCACTTTCAATAGTTTGTCAGTTCTCTCTCTCATTAGCCTTGACATTGGTAAACATTTTGATAGTAACATGTAACTGAGAAGAGGTCCAGGCCCTCCCGATGGCTCCATTTTCTTAAAATGATTGTATCTGAAGAAGCTATCGATGAAATCAGCTAATTGAGAAAATTACAGGCGCCATCTGGAAAGCCGTGGCTTTCGAGATCAGTGTGCTTCTCAAGCACTGAGCCATCAGAGGCCCGTGCCACGTCACCAGTCCAAGCCCACGGCTCTGCGTGACGGCACGGCCACTGAGGTGTTGTCAGTGTGCACGGAAGCAAGTGACATTTTTCACGGCAGAGATGCGGGGTGAGCCCCAGAGTAACCGTACTCCAGGCAATGCCATAAACCCTTACAGGGGCTGGATTAAAATTCTGAGCTCGTGATTTTATGTGCAAACACGTTAAGTCACTATTAACCATTTACTTTAGTGAATCGTGACCTTGTCAGTTTGCCCGTGATCACCTGCAGACACAGTACATGCCGTGTCACTCCACTGTCCTAAGAGCTGGGAAATCTCCACTGTAAGTGAGGTTTTCATTCCATACATGTTTGATTTGTTTTGCTGTAGAGTTCTTGTTTTGATGAAGATTTCCAAGGAAAGCCGAAGACTAGAAATTGTCCTATGAAAACTCTGTCTTATGCCTAAACTGGGATTGATTAATCAAGGAAATTACGTTTCTCTATCTCACAAAAAATTCTTAGAGTATTAGAATACAGAATCTTGGCGCTGGGTTCTTTCCCCTTAACCCTTAGCTATAATCACGTTTATCATTTTACGTTCAGCTCTGTTCTCAATTAGAGGGTTTATATCTTTAAAGACACTGAGATGCTTGTTTCTAGAGAAAAAAATGTATTCTGTTTTGTGAAACAATCAACATATTCCCATATCTGGCTCATAATTCATACTACTAAAATGCATACGGAAATACTAAAATGTGTGGCCTTATCGCAGGTGACAAAAATTTTTAGTGTCTTATGCTCTGTTTCTAAACTACATTAAAGGAAAGTTATAATTTAGACTAAACCTATATTTTCTTATTCTGAAAAAAATAATCATCCCAACATTGTTAAATGACAAAATAATTCTGGCCTATATTTCAAACTGCTGGTATTAATTTTAAAAATGTTCTATTTACTAAGGTATCTATTAAAACTTTTACATATTGTTAAAATCGCTGTTCATTGTGAGACAGACAGTGTTACAGTCAGAGCATAATGTTTTCAGTAAATATTAGGTATGAGAAGATAGTTACAGAAACTTCTGAGATTGTGAGGTAATTTGTATAAATCCTGTTATTTCAGATGTGGCTGTTATTACACAGATGTATCTTGTCCTGGGTTGGTCTCCTCTGCTGAATCATTCCACTCTTGGGTGAGTACCTGATAATAGACATTTGTCTTGGCTAAGGTAGCATGTAAAATTTGTTTAGACTTCGTGCAACAGGATGATAAAAAAATGACAGGTGTGATTCTTCCTAACCATTGGACTTAGACAATTTTGGAGAAAATGAGACCCAGGCATTTTTTTCTTAATCAGCTTTAATTCATTGCTGTTCTTAAAATTATAGTCCTGGCCTTCGGTGAACATACTTTACTGGGGACATCAAAACGATTATTGCCAGGATGCTTAAAGCAGGTTCAAAACAAAGTTAGACCCCTACGACAGGGGTTCCCAACCCCTGGGTGGTCTGTTAGGAACCAGGCCACACAGCAGGTGAGCCAGCGAGGCTTCGTCTGTATCTGCAGCCGCTCCCCAGCGCTGGCATCACCGCCTCGGCTCCGCCTCAGATCAGTGGGCTTTAGATTTTCATAGGAGCACTGGTCCCTGGTGCCAAACAGGTTGGGGACCGCTGTCCTAAGACCCAGCCGAGTCGAGACTCATTATGCTCTATGTCAAAATCCAAGGACTGAGACAGGTAGACATGCACTAAAGCGACCTTAAAATATCTGTTCTGGCAATTATCCGCACTTATATTTTTTGAAAGAAAACCATGTCGCCCACGTGTAGTTCAACTCGCCATGCCCTACTGACAAGGAGAGAGTATTCACGACTGGGCATGAAGATAACACAGGAAGATGAAAATCCAGTATCACACTATGAATGCAACATATTTTAAATAAATATTTTAATTCTATTGTTGGCATTTACAAGTAGAAAGCATACAGTATGTTACAGATATCAAAATGTGAAAAATATGAATGTTACATAAGTAACAAATGTAAAAAAAGTATTTTCTTACCTTCCCTGAAAGTAAGAAAACTATTCAGCATAGGAAAATATCAGTATCAAAAACACAGCTTAAGACGTTTTTACACGGGATTTAAAAAATGACCTACAAAATGACAAAGAAGTGTTGAAATTTGACTGTATATAAATTATAAAAATTGGGTACTTGAAGTAAATGTGAAACGGTTGGGGGAAAAAAATGTCCAATCGTAGGCTTTGCTTAGGTCAATTCTTTAAAAAAATTTTAAAAGCATAGAACATTTCTCAATAAATAATTCATTTTTAAAAGTGTCTCTGAGAAGCGCTGCTGAGATCATTATCCCACAGTCGGAAGGTGGCAGTGTTCCGCGGACAACACGCGATCCATTCTCTTCCCTAGCGGAAGCCTGGTGAGAGTCGGGAGACCATCACTGTTTCCCAAACAAAAAAAAAAAAAAAAAAAAAAAAAGTTTTAAAACAATTCTGTAAGAAAGTTTTAAAGTGCTGAACAAAATGACTTAATTTTAGTACCCACTGTCATGTAAAACTTATGCAAACATTCAGACATTTCTGAGCAACACTGAATACGGACTCCACAGGTCCGAGACATGTTAATAATACTGAGTCTTTCGTTCGGGGACAGGAGGGCTCTTCTCTACTACACTTTACAAGGATCCGGCAATGCAAACGCGACAATAATGACAGGACGGTACACACCCTGCTGGGAAAGCACAAGTTCATGTCCGCAATGGCAACAGTATGGATTTAAAAACAAAAACACGTCGAACATCGGTGAAGAAGAAGAAGACACTTTCCCAGCACCGCATGCCACGTGACTCGGGACACAGCACGATGCATGCAGGAAGCAGGTTTCCACCACGCGCGGTTCAATTAGGGAGTCGTTCGGAGTCGGTGTCAGCAGCAGCATCGTGGTTATTATTTGATAAAGGTTCCCGCCAGTGCCAGCCAGTGGGCCCCGGGCGGTTCTGCAAGGAGCCCCGCGCTGGCTGGTGAGGACGGCGCGGGGCGAGCGCCCCCTGGTCCCCGTCCGGGTCCCCGCCGGCTGCGCGCTCACACGTACTGCTCCGCCTCCCCGTCCCTGGGGCCGGGCTGCGCCGCCGCGCCCTGGCCGTCGTCGCTCGCCGCTGCCGCCCTCTCCGGGAGCGAGGCCAGGTCCTTGAAGACGTCCACGTAGTGGCCGAAGCCGGGGCCCCAGTGCAGCAGGCTGTCCCAGTCGAAGGCGCCCGCGGGCGGCGCCAGCTTCAGGGCGCGCGCGGGGTCGGCGGCCGCCGGGGCGGGCGCCTGGGCGCCCTCGGCGCGCCGGCCGTGGAAGCGGCGCGGCTTGGGCCGGGCGCCGCCGTTGTCCTCGTCGTCCGCGTCCGACTCGTTCACCTGCGACAGCTTGGGCACGCGCGACGTGTAGGCGGCCGGCCGGTCGCGCTCGTACTCCATCTCGGAGCAGGTGAAGGACTCGTGCGAGTCGCTGTCGGACGACGACTCGGGGGCCGGGAGGCCGTCGGCGGGGTTGCGCGTGCGCGACAGCGGCCGGCGGCCCGGCGCCTCCTCGTCGGACGACGAGCGGCCGCGCTCGGCGCTGCCGCCGCTGGCCCGGCGCGCGCGCGGCGCGTTCAGCCGCTCCACCTCCTCCAGCGACAGCCCGACGGGCGGCGCCGCGTCGGGCGGCCGCAGGCGGCTGCCGGGGCGCGCGGCGGGCGGCGCGGGGCTCTGCGGGCTGCGGCTGCGCCGGCCGCGCCGCGCGGCGTAGGCGAAGGCGCCGCTGCCGCCGCCGCCGTCGCCGAGCGCGTCGCCGTCGCGCGCGGGCAGCGCCAGCTCGCGCGCGGGGCTGCCGCGGTAGAGCGCGGGCGGCCGGCCGAAGGGCGGCGCGGGGCCCAGCGCGCCGGGCCGCAGCCCCGCGCCCAGCGGCGCCGCGTAGCCCAGGCCGCCGGCGCCCAGCGGCAGCGGCGACTGGCGCGCGAAGCCCAGCGGGCTGTGGCGCTGCAGCGCGAACTTGGGCGCGTGGCTGCGGAACTGCCGGTAGTGCTGCACCACGTCGGCGTCGGACGGCGCGATGCTGCTGGCGTTGTCGATGTCGTAGTGCTCGGGCTCGGGCTCGGGCGCGGCCAGCGGCGCGCTGGGCACGGCCTCGGGGCCGCGCGGCAGGTCCGCCTCGTCGTAGATCAGGTACGGGTTCTCGCGCTCGATGATGTCCGGCTTCGGGTTGCCCTCCGGCTGCTTGCGCACCGTCAGGTCGTCGGCGAACGGCGGCAGGCGGTCCGGGTCGTCGAAGGCCACGTTCTCGCTGCCCTTCTTCTTCTTCTTCTTCTTCTTCGTCTTCTCCTTCGGCTTCTTGGCCTCCTTGGGGTCCGCGGCCCTCCGGGCGCGGCACTGGTTGCAGAGGATCAGGCTGAGGACCAGCAGCGCCAGGACGGTGGCGCAGCTGCCCACGATGGCGGGCACGGCCCACAGCGGCAGCGACAGCTCCTCGGGGCCCTGGCCCGCAACGCACACGTGCCCGCCGGGGCTGCCGGCCTGGCACACCCTGCCCTGGGGGCAGAGGACGCCCAGGCAGGCCACCACCGTCTCGCAGGTGCGGCCCGTGTGCGACTCGGGGCAGCTGCAGGTGAAGCCGGAGTGCAGGCCGGGCTCGCAGCTGCCGCCGTTCTGGCAGGGGCGCGACGCGCAGTCCCCCGGCGGCACGCACTTGTACGCGTGCCACTGGTTGACACACAGCAGGTCGCCCCAGCACGGGTTGCTGGCGCAGATGTTGGGGCCGCGGCACCCGGTCTTCACCGACGGGTCGGTCTTGGAGATGGACGCCAGGCTGTGTCTGCCGCTGAAGGGCAGGCTCTGGCCGCCGTACAGCACGGACGCGATGCAGCCGTCGAAACCTGCGGGGCAGAGGGAAGGACAGGCGGCTTACTCAGCTTGCCCTTCGTTTCCGTCGGTTTAGTCGATATTGCAAGCATTGCATATAGACATAATTTTAAAAAATGTACTGGGGGAAAAAAAATAGGCCAATAGCCTCAGTCACTAGACCATGCCTTCTCACCGGATTTACCCCCAGGGACGCGAAAGTCGATTTTTAGGGAGCAAAAGAAAAACCTTACAGCGGTTTGTGGGTCTCCCAGGGCAGATACAGAGTCTAGCTGTGGCAGTGACATTTCATGAGGTGGGCACAGCAGGGCTCAGGAAAAAAATATCTAAAATGGCTCCTTCCAGGGTGGTGATTATTATTTTAAAGCTGAGAAACGCTCTATTAGACGTGATGTGCCAGCGTCACTAATGCTCCGGTCCCAGAGCCCAGGGATGGATGGTGACACTGACCACAGCGCGTGATTTACACGGGCTTCTGTCCGAAACTCCCCGTGAACTGTGGTCCACATTCTGAAGCAAGCTAAGGATGCACGGACCTGTGACCTGGACGTGAACTTCTGCGCCCTGCGCCCTAGCTCCATTGCCTCCCACGCATTTTTCAGTTTTCCTGCCACATTATATCCTAGTGACCTCCCCGTCCCCAATGCACATCTCCTCATCGGCTGTGACACCTCCTGCTCTTGCTCCGTCCCTCCTGGGTTTGTCTGTGTGATGGAGGCTCCCTCCTTTCTCATCCTCCTCTAAGCCAGCTCTGACTGTTACCCACGGTGGGGCCCCTGGCGTTTCCCGCGCTA
Source organism: Macroglossus sobrinus (assembly GCA_004027375.1). Lineage (NCBI taxonomy): Eukaryota > Metazoa > Chordata > Mammalia > Chiroptera > Pteropodidae > Macroglossus > Macroglossus sobrinus. The sequence goes on from PVKZ01004267.1 coordinate 9,752, forward strand.
CGCCCTCGGGGTGAGGGTGTCGGACCCATGCTCGGGGCTTCAGTTCCCTGTTGGGCAGCGATCCCTCCGAGCATGTTTCCAGCTGATTTCCACTCTGGATTCTGCGCCATCTGCGCAAAGGGCTTACTCAAAGGTGCCCCACACCCTCAATGTCGCCAACCCAAATCGTGGTATCTGCCAGGGCATGTTGCTTTTTGCCCTGTTCTGCAGTTTCCTTTCTCAGTGGCGTGACCCTCGTCCTGAATTTTACCAAAATCACCAACAGTTTGGTTGAGTTTAATTTTTAAAATACTACTTCCCTATAAACGTCTTTACATCTCCTCTGCCACCACACTTGCCGAAGCTCGCGCAATATCGTGCCTATGTCACTGCAGGGACTTCCCAGCTAATCACGCACGTCCACTCCTGTCCTCCTGCAATGCACGATCCATGCAGCGGCCCAGAAGAGCTTTGCTGTTACTGTGCGTCTGGTCCGGACGCTCCTGTGGCTTTTTTTTTTTTTTTTTTAGTAACTTCCCATTTTTCCAAGAATAAGACCAAACCTACAGCCTGTGCAGACAGCCCTGCCTCATTCCCCAACTCCGTCCTTCACCTGCCACATCAGCTTCCAACATGCTGGGTTCTGCGATCCTGACATAATCTACTTTTTTTTTTTTTTTTAGTTCCTATCAATATACATTAATTTTTCATCTTCTCCCATCCTTATCTCCTTATCTTCATAGTTCAGATATAACAACAAATGTCCATTTTTCCTGGAGAGTTTCTCTTTCTCCTGTTTTGAGCGGTCTTTTAGAATTCTATATTCCTCCTTCACATCATTAATCATAGCTCAAAATAACACATGTACTTGGCTAATGATGTGATTAATGTCTGTGTCCCTTAATGGGCTGTATGCCCTATGAGGAGAGACGCTACTCAGCCCACTGCTGCGCCCCCAGTGCCCAGGACGGGGCTCAGGAATACCTGACGTGTGAAAGAACAAACGGGTAGGTGACTAAGTGCAGGAATAGATGCTTGGTGGACAAGGAGGGCATCGAACCACCATGATGGGAATCATGCACCTGGCAGAACAAATGCAGGTGGTGAGAGTGAGCGATGGCTGACGATTCATTACGAGCTGTCTAAGGAGAGTGTCAGAGACCCGACTACCTGTAGAGGAACGATTCTGCCTTCCTTCTGTGACTGCCGAGCACACGCACTCACCCGTTTGAGCCTCCCGATGGGCTTGGTTGGGTGGGATTCCTCCAAGGGAGATAGTGAGCACCTCGAGGCCGCCAAAATCCTGAGTAGGGTGGATGATGTCTCTGTTGTAGATTCTGTCGATGGACAGTACTGTGGCTGTTCCGTTTTTCCCAATGAGGACCGCATGCCAGTGGCCATCTGCAACGTACACTTCAGGGATATTTCTTTCCACCTTCCCAGCGATCCCTGCGTCTGATGTAAAATGGACTCTGCCGTTCTTAATCTACGGACACAGTGAAATAACGCAGAATTAAACCACACCATGCTGGAATAAAAGATTTTTAAAATTAATAAAACCTTAACATATTGATTAATTTAAAGTATGTAGAATAGTTAAAGAGAATAGATGCATCCATCTGCCTCTATGATTTTAGGGTCTATAGTCCTTCAAACATAATAGTTTCAATAATTATCAGGGTGTTAACACCTAATTTTTCAAGATGCAGAAAATTGTTTTCCAGAACACAACTAAGATGATAATGGAGTAAATACCCATTTTAAGATAAGTACAAGTTTTTTGTGTGATTTCCTATTATTTAATGACAATGGCAAGTCTAAAAAAAATTAGTTTAATAAATGACCCATAGTGACCAAAAATGTTAAAACTGACCGCTAAAAAAAAAAAAAAAATCAATGCCTAGCTAAAAATGAAGCATAGTTGGAAAAAGAAAGACAAAAGTAAATTGTTTTATTTGTCATTACACACTGGAATTTTAGGAAAAACCTTGCCGATTACTCATATCATTTATTGAGATAAAAACTCTGATGAATAAAGGGTGAGTTGTGAATCACGAGGGGTCTGGCCAAGCCCTCCCTTCGGCTCACTGCCCAGCTCACTAAGGGGCGCTTGGTGTCTGTCACTCGGCCCAGTGGGACACTGGCGATGGGCTGCTCCTACTCCAGTCTCCGGCTACCCAGTGTCCAGCATTCTGAGGAGACACTTTAGAATATAAAATAATTTACGAGGCAGGATGAGCATTTGGGTCAGGGCGCGTAATCCCCTCAAACCAGCAGACAGCGCTGGTGCCACGGCAGGGCGGGGTGAAGCGGCACTGTGTCTCCAATGACAGGAGGTGGAGGGATGGATCACAGATCAAATGCTGTTTCTACATGCAACAAACACATCTGGTAAAACTAAAAATCGGTTCTTTTTTACTGTGGAAAATATGCCTAACACATTTACATATGTTCTTCATATTGTGATATTTTATTAAAGCAATGTCTCTAGATAATAATATAGTTCAGTATCAAACTCAGAGAGGTGGGGGAGGGGAAAGAAGCAAGCTGTAGTTAAATGACAATACCATTTCGTCAAATGGGCAACATCTCATGGCACAGTGAAAACAGCTACTCTTCACTGGTTATAGACGGGGTTCTCCTGGGACAGAAGCCTCAGGAAGGGATTCCTCCCAGCTCTGTGGTTCCCTCCTACCTGGTCACGGCACGTCACCCTGTCATCCGCACAATTCTGATGAGAGTGTCTTCAGAATACACCAGAGACAGGGCTGATAAGAACGTAAGTTCCCACGATAACACTTTCAATGTTTTCCTTTTCCTCAGTGGTACTCTACTGGACTCCCGTATTCCTCCTAACTTTCAAAACGCCATGCTCATCTTTTGGTTTGCTTTATTTATTCATTTTTTTAAAAATTCTATAGTGATCTAAAGCCCTCATCCAAACCAACACACTGTACAATATACCCAGCCTCACTTAGAAACAAAACCAACCAACCAGAAAACTTGGCACCCAAAACAATAGAACCGATCTGGAGTCGCGAGTCCCTCATCTATTATACGGAACTTGTCATCTTCGTAGTCCAGATCACAACATGCCACGAAAGAACAGACGTGTGCAACGCTTTACCTGTGGTGTCAGCACGCTTCCACATGAGCGTGCTTTCCTTTCGCTTTCCTCTCTGAAATCTCTCTCTTTAATTTCCTCTTCATCTGAACAGACCCTGTCCATTTTGGGCACACTCATCTCTCCTCACACTGCTATCGCTACCCACTGCTGACCCTCCCTCCGAGAACCATATAGAACCCCGTCTACCCAACCTTTCTTTCATTTGCACAAAATGTGTGTGTGTGTGTGTACACACGTGTGTGCAAGAGAGGATGGGGGGGAGGGAGAAAGTTGACTGATTCAGAGTATGTAAAGAAAAAAGAAAGAAAGAAAAATAAACTGTCAGAAAGTGAGCCAAAAGAAGGAAAGAGGAAAGCCAGGGCCCCTGGTCACTGATAAGCCGGCTGATAAGGAACAGGGGACGGAGCGAGCCTCCTAGCCGTGGAAGCAGACCGGATTCGCGTCATCCAAGTAACCTGCCTGCTCACAACGCCACTCTCTTCCCTTACTGTCTGTTTAGTTCTCCTTTTTCACTGTGTTCTTTTTTTTTTTTTTTTTCCCTAATCGACTTACTTTACCTGCCAAGCCCCTTAATCTCTGGAAAGCTACTTTTCAAAATTTCATACAAAAGAAAGAAATGTGCATTTTGGTCTGCATTAGTCATTATGCTTACTCATTTCGCGTTTACTTTTCTAAGGGTTTGCTACCAACGTAACAAAGTCAGAAGCTGAAAGCTGCCATGCTGTCGGAAACGCAAGAACTTACGGTGACAAAAATGGATCCTGACATTCATCTTCTTCCTTAAGGAAGGGAAAATTCTGTCTCTGATTTCTTCAGCCGCATTGCATTTTGTATCTCTTGATTTACAGAAATACTGTCCAGAAATATTTCAGATGTCATGTAAATGGCACGAGGACTTGGAAGCAGCTTAAGAGACAATGCACAGACCTCAGTGTCAGAGCCTCTCGATGCGTATAAAATATGTTCCTTGTAGACCATGAAGGTCTACTTCTCCCTCTCTGCCTTTATTTTCTTGGCTTCTAAGACACTTTTTGATGAGAATTATAAACACCGACTAATAACAGTATACGACGGTGTATGTGCTGACTCTGCGGCTGCTTTACTAACTCTGGAACGGGCCCTCTGCCTCCACGGCAGAGCTGCAGGCCTAAGCCGGCGACAGTCTCCAGCGCTGGGCTCGGGCGGCGCTTCCCAGGCCAAGCACTACTCGCACAGTGGACGCAGTCTCCTTTTCCGCCGTGCTGTGCTGTGCACCGCAGGGTGGTCGGAGAGGACCCCCAGGGACCAGCGGTCCCTCCCTGCACACCGAGCCGTGACAGTAAAACGACGACTCAGACATCGCCAAATGCCCCGGCAGGGTAAACTCACCCCAAGGTGGGGGTTATAATATAAAAATTTTAAAAAGATTTTGTTACTACTTATTAAAGATAAGTACATGAAATATAACCAGAGTTGGCTTAGATAGAGAGAAATTCTGAGAATAAGCAGGCTGAAGTTCAGAGGTGAACATCTGTTTTTATTTTTAGTATTAGAAGTGAATTAAAGCTAGCATTTTTCTATGTATATCACATTTTTCTTTATTAACTAAAGTTTTAGTCATTTTCAAAGTATTGACTTATAGGCGAAAAAAGAAGGAAATCTAGATTTGTTTCCTTAAGAATTTACCGAAATTTGTATAAAATTATGAGTTGAATTATAACATGCAAAATAACATTGAAAGCAGTCAGTGTAACTATAGAAAATGATAATCTAAGAGCTTATTTGTGGGAAAGAAAGCCAAATAATAGTTTCAGAAATTAAAAAGCCATTAAGAGCTAGCGAGAAATGTGTATCTAATGAAATTATTCACTAGTTTAGCATCTCATGTAGTCAAGAAAAAAAAATTATGTAAAAGCCTAATGATAAACCAGTCCATTGTTCTCATGAGCCTAGATGTTTAAAAATTCTGTATTTAGAAATTATTTGGAGAACTTAGCTATAATTTTACTTACAATAATTCTGAAGATACCCAATTTCACAGTGTTTACCTGTCACAGTTAAGCACACTGACTATATACGCCAAACTAAAGCCAGATCATTTCAAAATGTTTTTCCTTATTTTAGTTAATATATACGTGGCATTTGAAATAATTCTTGAAGAAAATGTGTTTTCTTTTCCCATTTCAAAGACACATTATATTTTTGTTTCACTCTGTTTAAAAGTAGAGGGACAAGCCATATAAGTTTTCATCAGACAAAAGGGATCGCGACAAATTCTTTCTGCGCTGGCCTACCAGGCTGGGGTCTCTGCTCTAAACCAAGACAAGAGTGTTTAGAAACCCAACCATTCAGACCGTGTTCGTGTGGCCCGTGCCTGGGAAACAGCTAGGATGAAACTCAGATGGATTGTAGAACAGAAGGGGAGGAGCTGAGGGAGAAGCGATTCAAACCGTGACGCGCGCGACAGGCGGCCTGACCGATCACGTCACCGCGCACGCGCATCTTACCTTCACGGTGGTGTAATTGCTGCTCTCTTGGATGTGGATTAAGATGCCATTCTCGCTTCGCGTCCTGAATTTCACTTCCAGGCTGCTCACACCGAAAGGCTCCGACGCGGCCCCTCGGATGCTCTGTCTCAGCAGATACTCCCGCTTCTCATTCTGGCTCATGTGGTAGTCCAGGCGCCCCTTGCCTTCCAGCGACAAGGCGGTGTCAGGCGTGACGGCTGCAGCCGGCCCGGCAGGGGAGGGAGAGACGCACCCATTACTCCTCAGAGTGTCCACAGGTGACGAACAGCATAAAAAGAGACCTTAACACTACCAAGGTTTTTCAAATAACGTCCCCTAATCCTCCTCTTGAAAAACAAATTTCCACTTGTGAATTATTATATGAGCTGATTTCAAATACTTAAATCCATATCAGAACCAAGAACTATAAAACATTTAAAAACAGGCATTAATCATCTGGGAAATAGCCATTAAATATTCGGTACTTGACATAAAATATGAATGAATACCTGAAAAGACAGCCACCTGTCTAATGTTTGGAAACAGTATTTGTTTATGATGTTCACTGTTTCTAAAATTCATCAATCAATGTTTTCATAGTTAAAATTATTTCCAGTCTTTAAAGTCTAGCACGTTAGAAATTGGAACACAAAGTGAACGACCTAACATTTGTAACTAACTTAATGATTAATAATCATGTATAATTTAACTCATCATCATGTAGCGAACTATCTAAAGAAGAGACACACAGAATCGGGCTCAAGAGCGCGCCAGCACCAGATGGCACACTTTGAAAAGGGAAATTCCATTGTGTGTGAACTGTACCTGTTTTCTTTAAAGACATTTCTCAAGCCAAGGAGTCATTTCACATTCCAGATGTAACTGGGCTCTGACATACCAAATGTGTGTCACTTTAACAGAATCATACGACAAGGTGCTTTTCCTGTTTTGAATTTATCCTAAACACAATTCTACCTCTCTGCTCCTAACGTCTTTCTTATGAAAGTGTGTCCTTAATTTAATCATGAATTTATTATTCATTCTCGTGTTATAATAGAATCAAATACCTCTTTCAAAAGCAGTCAGTTAAGTGCAGTGATTTAAGGAGTAACCGCTTATTTGAAAGTGAAGCAATTTTTATAAGAGACCCCATCAGAGAACGCCATTCTCTAATGAAGCTCAGACACCTTTAGTGCCTTATTAACAACAACATCGGGGTTTATAAACAAGTAACCAATAAAAGATTTAAAAAGTAACATTCAAAACCAATTCTGTTCTTTGCAAATTAAAATTCAAGTATCATCTTAAATATAAAGATTATGATTCAGTTATATAATGTTTTGAGCTCCATGCTCAGTAATTTGTTATTTATATTTTTCTACCAAATACAAAATATTCACCAGAGAAAGATCCTCTAAATGTAGATAATATTAAGCCAAAGCCTGAATACAGCCCCTGGCCTTGTAAACTGCATAGTATTCCTATGGGTAAATGAAAAATAAATGACATATTTATATAGTAGAAATCAATGATTTATTTAGTAAATAATTCTAACAGGATGTCACTCTTCCCCAGGTTAAAAAAATGAATTTAAAAATATCACTATATTTTCCAATTATTGTCCATTTGATATTTTCAATGAAAACGTAATTCAATCATTACATATTTAGGTGCATATATTTATACTTTTCATGGTTAATATAACTTCCAGTGGAAGATGAAATGTCTCACATACATTTTTCACAGTATTTCCCAGTCAGTCCTTCTTTGCAGTGGCACTGCTGCCAGGACCAGTAGTCTGTGCACGTGCCACCATGCTGGCAGGGGCTGCGGGTGCAAGCACCTTCTAGTCTAGGGCACCTAAAACAGAATCACAGCAGAGACTCATAAAGCACAAAACAAGGTATAAATGCTTATTAACCCATTTAGTTTCTGCAAATTGATACAGCTATTATGGAAAGCAGTATGGAGGGTCCTCAAGAAACTAAGAATTGATCCAGCATATGATCCAGCAACCTCTTTACTGGGTATTTACCCCAAAGACTTGAAAACTCATATCCAAAACGGTATTTGCCACCGATGTTCATAGCAGCATTATTCACAGTGGCCAGGACATGGAAGCAACCGAAGTGTCCTATGATAGATGACTGGATAAAGAAGCTGTGGCACATATATACAATGGAGTATTACCCAGCCATAAGAAGAGATGAAATACTGCCATTTGCGACAACATGGATGGACCTCGCGATAATCATGCTAAGTGAAATAAGCCAGACAGAAAAAGTTGAAAACCACATGGTATCACTTATAATGTGGGATATAAACCTAAAAGCAACAAACGAACAGGACATACAGAGACACATGGACTATAGACCAGTGGTTACCAGAGGGTAGCGGGTAGGGAAGGAGCCAGGAGGTAGATGGAGTAAAGGGGGTTAAATATGTGGTGACGCATGGGCAGATGAGGGGGGATGAGCTCTGCGGGGCTGTCCTTTGATGGCTTCGACTGTCACAGCAAGTTAGGAAGCAAACTCGTTAGCCGAGAAAGGGTACAGGAGGCGAAGTGTGCAGGCTGTGGGAGGAGGCGACATGAGCTGGTCACTGAGGAGGGTGGGACATGATTAGACCAGGGGAGTGTGATGTACTCCCTGGCAGTATCACGGCTGCACCAGAGGTTAGGAAGCATCCATGTAAAGAGACTGAGAACCCTCGAGAGCAAGCATCTGCCCCGTCCATGTATTTGCCCCGGCGCCGGGCCGAGTGACCGAGGCTCACGATTCAGCTTTGCTCCTCACTAGCTGGCTGACTTTGGGCAAGTTTCTTAAAGTCTGAGTAACTCAGTTACCTTATCTATAAAATGAAAATAATAGTATCTATCTCTTAAAATGGCTGCAAAGTTTTAACAGACTAATACAGTAAAATACTATGAATAATGTCTGGTCCATAGTAAGGTATCAATAAATGTTAGTCCCTGTAGACACTGGATAAATCAATCTGAAATTTAAAAAAAATGAAAATAAAACTTCAAATTCGGGAGCCTTGAAATAGTTGGTCTTTAAATCTTATACATTATGCCAGAATATCCAAAGACCATGACCTCCATCATATCAAAAAAATAAGATACGGTTAGGAATAAACCCAAACTTGTTCATTATAATAAGGTAAAATGATGTTTCCAGTGAAGCTCCGGTCTTGAATTTAGAATCTTTTATGACAAAAAGTGATGAAAAAATTAGATAAAAATTCTCACTTCAAGAGAATTCTGTCTTAATTTACAAATTTTCTAAGAAGTTGTGAAATAAATGCTTCACATGAAGCATAATATAAGGTAAATTAATGTAAGGCTATTCCTTATAAGATGGTGTATATAGAATAAGTGTCTATGACCATGCTACCCTAAACAAGCCTGATCCCATCTAATCTCAGAAGCTAAGCAGTGTCGAGCCTGGTTAGTACTTGAATGGGAGACCTCCTAGAAAGACAAGTTGCTGTAGGCATAAAAAATTTTAAAAAGTAAGAGATTGTAAGCTGACAAGGTCCTTGCAATCTGTGAGGTCAACCAAGGGTTGCCTCGCCTAAAAAAAATAAATAAGAAACAAATTATGTATATATACTACCATTATAACCTTTCTGAAAGAAATTTGACAATGCATATGACTTAGGTCTCTATGTTTTGATCTAAAAAGATGTTCGCAACATATTTAAAAGCAAAAACATCACTATTTCAAAAATATTTGTGTGAACATGGAAGAAAGATACAGAAGGATGCACATCCAAGCATTTACAATAGTCAGCAATGAGCTCTGTGTTTTTCTGTGCTCTGTGGTTGATTATAACGTGATGGTACTATATTATAATAAACCACTAAAATAAGGACAAATGCCAAATTGCATTAAAATACTTAAGTCACAAACATTAGGAAGGATTCACAGCTTTTTGCCTTTGTAATTTTCTTTCCAGAAATCTCAAGCAAGGAAATAACGTGAGCAGATATTTCTGTGACTATATATTAATCACAGGGTTAATGATATATGAGTGATTACTGGAAGCACTAAGTGCACAACCACAGTTAAAACAGGGCACATCTGTATTAACAGAGCAGGAGACAGTCATGGACGTGACGATGACCTAAGAGTGTCTGTGGGTAGTTTATAGGCTACTTTATATTTTTCTGAATTTTCCAAGTTTTCAATACAAATTAGAATAATTTTTTAAATAAAATGTTATTTTCACAATTCCTAAATCATTGCTGGGAACCTAACCAATAACCAAATAGAAAAAAAAAAAAAAACACAGCTTACAATTAATCAAATTATTACTCATTGAAGATGTATCAAGATTTTGGAAATGTATATATTTACATGTAAAACTACTTAATTTCAAGTATATATTATTGCTAACACTTATGCATCATACTGGGATAGGTTTCCTTCTACATTATTACCTACTTAACTTACCATCTTTACAGCACTCTGCAAGGTAGAGTATATACACATATACATATATTGTCTTAAAACTCTGGAAAATAAAAAACTAACTTTCTAATCAAACATTACATTTTAGGCCAGAATTTCACAGCTACAAATAAATATTCAAAATTCAAAACAATGTAAAACATTTGGTATTTTTAGGGCGCTGGACACAATAATTTCATCTTTTGATGCTCAAGTAGCGTACACGTTCTGCGTTTTCTTTAAAAGCGTAGGAAATAAAATCGCCATACATGTCCAGGATGCCTTGTGCTGCCAAGGCCTGGCTGGGCTCCAGGGGCCGTCCATTGACTGCAAACTCCATGATGCACCCGACGAAATCGTGGCTTTCCACGTGGCCCCTCCTCTGAAGGACTGGTTCCAGAGATCTGATGCCTCCAACTGTGGCTGGATTTGGCTGAACGTCAAGAGTCCTCCATAAAAAAAAAATTAAAAAAAAAAAAAAAACGTATTAGTTCCGACACAAGAGATTTCAGCAGAATGCTTTGTTTAATAAAGAGTGAAGGTCATTTTCTCTGGCATGTGTGATAACATGGTAAATTTGAGTGACAACATTACCCGTTAATGCATGTCCACCAAACAGGATTATTAGGTTTTTAAGGTATAAAAATAATGATAAAACTTATGCCAATGATATTTTCAGTTCGTCAGATGGGACGTGTAAAACACTGCTGATTTAGCAAGAAGCAGCACACTATAAGAAAGACAGAATTCAGCAGAAGTAGTGAGCACTCTAAGATTATCATTAGATGACATTTTTCCTTCACTACAGAGATAAGGAATGCTAATAAACTGATAAATGCAATGGATTACGCGTCGCTTTTTATTTTTCTGTTTCTTACTATTTCTATTAAAATCACCTCTGTTTTACGAGGGATAATACTGCGTCTCAGTTTGAGGTGCTATTGAAAAGTATCTGTCCGTAATGTTCTCATGCAACATTTAGAGAGTGTGTTTAACAGGGACGGGGTCCTTATTCTGATCTTGCAGGACCCAGGTCTCGTGCGATTATTTCGTGAAGCTTCCCTGACATGAGTCTACGTGAGTCTTTCCTTTCTGTGTAGCGTTATTCTCATCTCTACCACTTCATTCCATGCCTTTTATTGCGTATTTTGTACACTATTTTCATTTTACAGTACAAAAATCCCTTTGGAGAGGATAAAACATTTTAAACTTATAAATAATACAATTAGCATAATACAATTACTTTCAATGGACAATTTCCTTTTTAATACCGAGTAATGATGACGATCAAACTAATGTTTGACTTACCAGTCATCTGAAACTGCCACATTACTGACAGTGCAATATCCTGGTTCTTGGTTCTCAGGACAAGAGTCCACCGTCAAGGAGGCTGCCTGTGGGCCGAGAGAAGCAACGTTCACCCTGGGTTCTGCTGTCCCCGTGTCACCCCACACTGCCTGGGGCTTGCTTCTACGTGGATGTGATCTCGAAGTTGTGATAAGCTTCTGATTTAGTATAGTATAATAAATACAATATTAAATTGTAAACACACGTTTCTTTGGTATGTTGAAAACTGTGAAATAATTACATGTAAGGGGTGGGAGGAAGCTTGAAAAACCTTCTCCAACTCCCTTGCTTTCCAGCTGAAAGAATGAAAGTGTCGTTAACATCTCTTAGAATATCATACTGTAGGCCCGAGACGGCTTCCTGGGTTGACTATCTTAATAAGCCTGCTTATTCTACGACCCGGTTAGTCTAACAAATGAAAAAAGAAAAAAACATTGGATTTATGATTTTCAAATGTCTTTTCCAATAATATATCACGCATATATACAAAAGGATTCTGAAAGTAAATATACTATTACAATAACCTAGATCGTAATACCTCCATTAAAGACAAAATTTGAGATAATGTAAAGAAATCAATTAGATGCTATTTTCATTTCTAAGAAACATTTATAAATAGCACACACATTTGCTGTGACTCAAACTTGATGCCTGGGGCCACATACTGCGAATTATTTTCTGTCCCTCGGGCATGGGGCATGCCTCACGCCACCTCTGTGCTCGCTCTCTTGCTCTCAAGCCTTGTTCCATAGAGTCGAGTGGTCAAGAATTTTAGAGGGACCTTGGATGTCATCAGGTAAAATCACCCACTCCCCATAAGAGTCCGCTGACAACATCCTAGCCACCCAGTTATCTTATAGACGCTCAGAGAACGGGGGTGAGGGGGTACCTCCTGCCCCCCGGGAAGGTCACCTGTTAGCATGAGGAAGCCACAGAGCCTTACCATCCCTGCTCGCCGGGCAACCACCGTGTGGAAATGTCCGTCGGACACCTTCTTCATGGTGGTGAGTTTGTATGTCCCGCTGCCCAAATTGTAAGAGAATCTTAGTCTTTCTTCAGCAATTTCAAGGGCCAGAAATTCAGCTCGGTCCCCCGTCTGGTTGTCATAATTGTAAAGCAATAAAGCGTGGCTTTTGATAGTTGCAAATTTGACATAAATATAGTTGTTATTGGGATCCAAGCTGGGAAATTCCATGTACGATAACTCCTCAAATCCATAACTGCTCAACTCGCAGTGTTTTCCAAAGACACCTGCAGATGGGAAAATTGACAAATTGACACATCAAACTCCAGTGATGACTTAAAGATATTTTTAAGTTACAATAATGACTTAAAGACATTTTTAAGTTACAATAATGAGTCACACTTAAAACAACATTTTTAGTTATTCTCCAAAGAACACCATCTAAATTAAATTGAAATAGAATATATTGATGATCTTAAGGAATATGTAATAGAAATGATAAACTGATGCAATTGTTTTTTGGGGGCCAATAGTGAACATATCTAAGTATACTCCATTTCCAAAAATTAGCATTAGTGTAATGGCATATTTCTTGAAAAATTTCTTTCCTGGACACCTTTCAGAATTAGTTTGTCAATCGTTTTAAAGTTTTAACATGCTCTAATTTTCAAACAAGGTACTTCCTTTGTACTACATAATTCTTAAAAACAATTTTAATTCAACTGAAAATAGTAAATTTTGTTTTGACTTAAAAAAAAATGAGTTCCTGTACTCATGCTATTTTCAAGGGTCACAAACAAAAAAAATGAGTTCCTGTACTCACGCTATTTTTAAGGGTCACAAAAATCAGGGAAGGAAATAACTGTCTTAGTTTTTATCTCTTTCTTGGTTCATGCCCACTTTGGGTATGATTTATACCAGGCTACTTGGAAGTAGTTTTCTGTTTTTCCAAAATCCTGCATTCCCACTTGTTTGTGCTGGTTCTTTTTCAAACTTGAAAAATGAGTTTTATTGACGTTACAGTGCTACGCCAAAATTCTTTTCCCACAAATATTAGTAGACTGTAGCAAATGATTGGAAAATTAACCCATGCCAATACATCGTAACTCTTACTAACTTGCAGAGGCTTCATTCCTTAATTTTGGCTGCACATCCCTTGTAAATGCGTTACATTGAGAGTCAGGAAATTGTTCAGCCAGAAGAAGCAATGCCATCATTTTACAGAATATGAAAAACTTGCCCAAGGCCACAGAACAACGGGGACGGCGCCAGTATCTGAGGCCAGATCAACTAATTGTCTAGCTGTTTGGCTATGCCACGTTTTGTATCCAAATGTTCTTTAAGTTGAAATGGCCTAGAAGCTGGTATAACAGCGTGGGTGTTATCTTTCCTTTTTCTGTCAAGGCTGAGATACTATTCACTGTAAATATGTAGAAATATTTTATATATAAATTTATATATATATAAATTTATGTTTAATCATTAACTGAAGTTAAAGAAAAGGCAAAGGAATTAATGGGATCATATATGTTATATGTCACATATTATATATGGCATATATGTATATATATTATAAATGTATCACTTAGTATTTCAACATATCTATAACTTATATTTATATACAACACAAATTTTAAAGTTACTTATATCAAACATATATTTATTACATGATAGATACATTACTTCTATATGCAAAAAGAGTCACCGAAGGTAAAAATTAAAGTACACAAATGAAATAGGTACATAGATGACTGAAGAAGTATGTACAATGTGTCCCGGAAGGTCTCTTCTGATTAAATTTTTATTAAACCTATGAAAATATGCCTGAAATTGAATATGCACATATGTGGAAAGTATATAAACCCTAGAAAGATGTTCTACATTTTTATTTAAATTGACACTGTTTTAAAACATGAAAATACTTCTTTATGAAATACTTTTTTCTTTTTAAGGAGTTTTGTTATTGTTCTTAGAGAAAGACAGATTTTTGGTTTTTTGAAATACAATAATACAATTTAATAAGGATTTAAAAGCTGCTTTCCAAATAAAATGCCATGAAAGAAGCTTATATAAAAATCCAGAAATTATTAAAATTGCTCTAATAAAGGACATTTTGTGTGTGTATGTGTATAAGAAGTTATATACGGGCTCTTTCTAAAGTCATAAGCACTTTGCTTTTTGTCCTAAACTATAATCTAAAAAAAAAAAAAAAATCTAAAACTCTAAAAAAAATTCTAAATCTAAAGCAAATCTTTCACTGATGAGAAGGTAAACAGTGCAACTTTTTTTTCTACCTCCGAAATTATAGTTAAGATGTTGTTTTATAGGATGCGTGGGCAACTACCTCCAGCTCTGTGTTTTTTGGAATTCCAGTGTTTCACCCACATTCCATTTAAAAAGGAAAATTTCTTTTTCCTTCCAATTCTCTCTGGTCTCAGATCATGTATTGTTGTTTCACGATTTCTGTTTTGTTTTGTTTTCTTTTATAAGTGCTTCTGTTATTGTCTGACGGTGTCTAAGTTTAAATAATCTGTTCTGTCTTTGCTCCCAGAAGGAATAGGGAGAGAAATGGGCATCACCGGCAACACACGCTCCGTCTCTCCGTGAATGCACGCTGTCGTGCTAGTTCCTGTCCCTGAAGAGCTCCGGCAGGGCGACTAGGGCCATGTGGACCCACAACTCTTCCGCGCAATAGGCAACGACTGAGGCAACAGCAACGCTGCAGCAACAATTCGTTCCCATTTAGCACCAATTATCTTACATCCTCATGTGTGCAGTTGGAATGCAAAGGGATCGAAAAATGTGAACTGCCTGTGCTCAGTCACTTGAAAATCAGCTTTCCACTTTCCACGGCAATCCCCGTATCTCACATTCCAGAACACAAGTGAACCCATGAAACCTGCGTGTGGCTAGTGCGGACAGCAGCGCCCCTTAGGGCTGGAGGGTACTGACGGCGGGAGGAAGCTCGAGGAGATCTACAGGTGTAGCCTCAGTCTACCTTCCGCTGTTTCATGAGCATCACTGGTGAGAATGTCAAATGAATTTTAAGAAGGAGGGCACCGTGAATGTCGTACTGGGCTAAAAAAAAGGAAGTCATGTCCTGGTCACTATATCCATGTCATCTTGGGGCAGTTTTCTTTTGTGGTCATATTTTGACTTTAGACGAACTCTCAATGACCGAGCCTCAGAACCACTACACAAATGCACGGCTCACAATGAGGTATTTTTATATTCTGTTTTTCTTTATCGTTCTATTGATGTGGTTTATAAAACAAAAGTAGGCAGAGTCACAGACTTATTTGAAAATAACAGTATATTGTACTGGTTACTAGAAACCTCAGGTTCTTTTTAAGTTCTATTCTCTACTCTACATTAAGATTCACTTTTCAGGTCCACAGTAATATGTCCAAGGAAAGGCCAGAAATATTCCCTTCCCCTCCTCTGCCTGCGGAGAAGAATGGGGTCCCCATGGAGATGACACACGGAGATGAATGCTACGGTGAAGCATGAGTCAGCCTTTAAATTAACAGAATGACCACAAACCTATGAAATAAACTAAGTGAAAGTGAAAGATTCCTCCCAGCTTTCTTCATGACACGTGGCCGTCTCAGTGCCGGCCACCCCTGAGTGACACCTGAGAGGAATCTTTCAGTTCATTCCACTATGTTGAATAAAATCGTATGTGCACAAAAAAATCCTAACAACTTTATTCCTCACATCAGTCTGAATCGTGATTAGTTATATGTTGCTATTGTCTTCAAAAGCCTGTCATGAAAACTGTGTGGTCAGTTACTAAATCCTTCTAATATAAGTGGCTGAATTGATATAAAAAAAAAACAAAAGCAAAACAAAACAAAAATCATTTTGACTGATTGTTTTTTAAAGGTCTGAAAGAGAGAATGATCTCAAATAGTGTCTGAAAGATTTTCCCTTCGACTGGCTCTAGGGTAAAAGGAAGGCATCCGTGAGTATCTGAGGGCAAATATCCCGAGGACACAGCATCAAATTCAATTATCTCCAGTTGATTATTTTTCTAGTAATGGTCAAAGCTGTATGTTCAATGGGATTTCCATAATTAACTTTTAAGAATATTAAACCTTTGAGATTTTATTTAAAATTTTTATTAAAATCTCCCATGTGAAACATCTAGTATTTTTTTTTAATCCCTCAAGGTACAGTGAACCTACAGTTGCTCATCTGTGCATTAGATGGTTTGATGTTTTGATGTTTTGAACGTCTGAGCTGTACTCACCAAACGGGCAGTGGCAGTAGTAAGGCTCCACACCACTCTGGCAGGACCCGCCATTAAAGCAGGGGTTGCATTCACAGTAGTCGACCGAAGACTCACACATCTTCCCTGAAAAGTATTAAGCTCAATTTTAAACATCTTATGCATAAATATGTTAATGCCATCACTGCATAACCATATGTAGAAATCTATCCTGAGAGACTGTATCTCGAAGAGAAGAAATATGAGAACATTTTACTTGACATGAGGAAAACAGAATATTATCATTTTAACATTTAGAAAATAATTTACATGTCCATCTTGAAAGGAACTACTGTTTTCAGGGAAATCGCAAGTGGTGAATGTATTTAAACGTTTTCACTAAATTTATCTTCTCTCTTCAATGTCATTTCATTTATTGCATTTCATAACTGGAGAGCTGAAACTTTTCAAGTAGAATTTTCACTGTATATATTTACTTGAATCCCATTTTTTAAAGGTAAGAATGAATGCCATGTAGCTTAACTGTAAAACTACGATCCTTTCACTCTCAAGAAATACCCCTCCATGTGTACATACACACCAGCTATAAAGCAGAATAACACGTAAGAAAATACATCAAAGACATTTTCAAATACTTACCGAGATTTATTCTCAACTACGGATTATGTACACTTTGTCTTTTTTTTCTGCAACAGTAAGATCTAACCAGCATAGTTTTCAGTCTATAAAGATTTTTCTCACACATCATCTTGGTTAAGTTAAATCAACTAATATTCACCAAGTGCCCATTATGAACCAGGCACCTTAGGAGACCGGGATATGACAGGCAAGAAAGCAGGTGAGTGTCTCAATAGGGCATTTCCACCTCAATGATGCACTCAATAGGAAGCATTTACATTTCATGGGTGAAGGATAAGAGGTCCTTGGAGGTGAATATCTGGCTTAAGAAATTATAAAACTATGGCACAGACCAACGTAGACCATATCGAGGTGTCACAAAGTTACAACTTAATAGTTAATCACTTGCTAAGCAAAATTTTGTTGCTGGTCATGGTGTTTCTTTTTTCCTTATAAAAACTTAAATGTGTTTTAGTACCAGTTACTTACTAATTAATAAAGTAACATACTTCAGATATGTATTATGTATAATTATTGGAATAATCTGATTCTGAGAAACACCGTGAAGTCAGTGAGTTCTTAATTTCCATCAACTGACAGGAGGGTTTAATTATTTATTTCATTAAATAGAGTCTGTTTTTTAAACCCATTTTCTACATCCTGGCATGACTGCACTAATACTTTTATAAAACGTCTCATGAAAACACGTAAATTTCACGTGCACGACTAGACTTAACGTTAAGCGTAGATAATCCATAGCCTCATAACTATACTTAGAACGTAGTCAAAATTTTTGTTTCATTGAGTTCTGTTTCTGTGGCTTGATTATGTAGACACGACTGTTCTGGTCTGACATGACGAGAGTGAGTCACACCTCACGACACCGCTAACAAACATGCTTCTCTACATCACTAAACCTAAGAGCGAATGACTCTATGACACTCGAATGGGACAAAGGAACAGTCTTTCCTGCTGAATTCCCAGTATAAACTGCAACTTTTTTTATTTTGGTGGGCGGGGAGGGTGATGAGGATTTTTTTAGAAATCCTGAACTCACAGCACGTTTATAAGCCCTATTACTCCTGACCCTAACTCGAGAACTCTGGTGAGACTCACACTCCCCCGTGCCAGCGAGCCTTGCTGCCTTCTCAGTGATTTCGTGGCACACGCCTATGGCCACCACGGTCAGCGACAGTGCTCACCATCACTGCTCTGCAGGAGTGCTACGGTCTGCCCTCGGTGTTTTACAAACATTATGTTTACTCGTCACAACGATCCTGAGAGATGAGCACGATCATCCCCGTTTCCCGGGTGGAGAAACGGAAGGTGGGCGAGGTGAGTAACCTCCCCAAAGCTTAAACTCACATCCTGACCCCGCAGCCAATCACCTGGGCCGCCTTAGAAAACTGACTTGACTTCTCTCTACTTCAGCTTCCTTATCCGCAAAAACTGGGAAATAAGCATCCCTATCTCATAGGTTTCTTATGAGAAATTGAGAGACATGCAGATAAAACACTCAGAACGGTGTCTGGCCAACAAACTTAGGTAAGCGCTTGAAGCGCCGGCTGTGACTGCGCCCGCTTTTCCTAGGCCACGCCATGTAAAAGGGACGGCATGCACCGCCCCGGCTCGCGGTGCCCGGGGCCCGCGTGGCGGCGCCAGGAGGCCCGGTGGCGGCCCCGTACCTGTGAATCCGGCCCTGCAGGCGCAGCTGAAGCTGCCGGGGGAGTTGTGGCACGCGGCGCCGTTGCGGCAGGGGCTGGGCAGGCACTCGTTGACGTCGCGCTCGCACGCGCGGCCCGCGAAGCCGGCGGGGCAGGTGCAGGCGAAGCCGCCCACCAGGTTGTGGCAGGTGCCGCCGTTGTGGCAGGGCGCGGGCAGGCACTCGTCCACGTCGGCCTCGCACGCGGCGCCCGCGTAGCCCGGCGCGCAGTGGCACACGAAGGGCGGCAGCGGCTCGGGCGCCACCACGATGGCCGGCGCGCTCTCGCGCGCGCGCAGCGCGGCGCCCACGGCCAGGCGGCGCGCGCAGCGGCCGCCGTGCAGGCACGGGCCGCGCGCGCACGCGTCGTGGTCGGCCGCCTCCAGGCGCGCGCCGCTCTGGCGCAGCAGCAGCTCCTTGATGCTGTCGAAGAAGGCGGCGGCGCCGCCGCGGCTCAGGTAGCGGCCGCCCGCGCGCCGCACGGCCGCCAGCAGCAGCGTGCGGTTGTCGCGCTCCAGCGCGCCGTACAGCTGCACGGCCGAGCCGCGGCCCGCCAGCTGCGCGCCCGCCGCGCGCAGGAACGCCAGGTAGTGGTGCGCCAGGAAGTCGCGCAGCGTGGGCACGGCCAGGCGCAGCAGCACGCTGCTGTCCACCGTGGCGTTGGAGAAGCCGGCGAAGAAGACGCGCACGCTGCTGGTGACCGCGCCGTGCCGCCCGTCGTCGCTGCGCACCGTCAGCTCGAACGTGCCGTCGGCCGCGCGCGGCTGGCAGCTCAGGTCGCACGTGCCCCGCGGGATGCTGAACAGGCCGGCCACGCCCGAGGTCAGCGCGCAGCGGAACGTGTCCAGCACGTCGGGGTCCTGCGGCTTGACCGAGCCCAGCGTGCCGCCCGGGAACACCGTGCCGAAGTAGTGCACGAAGATCTCCAGCGTCCGCGGCTGCGACGGGTTGTCGTTCTGGTCCACGACGGCGACGTGCACGGTGCCCGTGGACGACATCTGGGGCGCGCCCGAGTCCCGCGTCACCACGGCCAGGTAGAAGTGGGCGATCTGCTCGCGGTCGATCTCGCGCGTGGTGCTCAGCACGCCGGCCGTGCTCAGGCTGAAGTAGCTGGTGGCGGGGCCCGTGCTCAGCAGGTAGTAGGTGAACGGGCCCTGGTTCGGGGGCAGGTCGGGGTCCGAGGCCTGCAGCGTCGTCACCAGGGTCCCCGGGCGCTGGTTCTCCAGGACCTCGCCCTCGCGGACGGTCAGCACGGGCCCGTTGTCGTTGATGTCCTCCAGGGTGACCAGCAGGGACGCGCGGCCCGTGGCCGGGGGCGCCCCCGAGTCCACGGCCAGGACCGTGAGGTTGTAGACGGCGCGGGCCTCCCGGTCCAGCTCCGCGGAGACGGTGATCTGCCCCGTCTGCGGATGGACGGCGAAGGCGCCGTTCTCGTTCCCCGACCCCAGGAAGTACGAAAACCGGCTCCAGCTGGGGACGGAGTCGGCGTCGAAGGCGCTGACAAAGGTCACGTGCGTCCCCGGGGGGACCCCCTCGCTGATCTGGACGCTGTAGACGGGGAGACTGAACAGCGGCGGGTCGTTGGCATCGAGCACGGTGATGTTCACGGTGACCTCGTCCACGTCCGCTCCCCTGATGCTGCCCAAGTTCTTGGCCAGGACCTTCAGGGACACCCTTTCTTCCTTTTCCCTGTCAAGGGGTCCAGAAACGTAAATCTGCCCCGTCCTCTTACTGACCTGGAACCCCTTCTTCCTGCTGTTGCCGAAAAGCAGATAGTGCACCTCGCCGTCGGCGCCCAGGTCGCGGTCGCTGGCAAACACCTCCCCGACCAGCGTCCCCCGCGGAGCCGCTTCTGAGATTTCAAAGTAGTAGCGTTTGGAAACGAAGCGCGGCACGTACTCGTTCGTGCCCTTCAGCTGGACGTTGACGGTGGCGAAGCTGCACCTCTCTTCGTCGGGGACGTTGAAGGCTTTCACGGTCAGGTGGTAGCTCTGCTTGGTTTCAAAATCCAAGAAGCCCTGAGTGGTGAGGACCCCCGTGTTGGGGTCGATGACGAAGAGGTCGCTGTCGGAGGACTGCACAGCGTAGGCCACCACGGCGTTGGTCCCCGAGTCGGCGTCGGTGGCGTTCAGGTGGATGACGGTGGTCCCGCTCGGGGCGTTCTCCAAAACGGTGGGCGAGTACTCGTCGGGCACGAACACCGGCGAGTTGTCGTTCACGTCAATCACGCTGACCGTCACGCTGCAGTAGCCGGTTCTGGCAACCCAGCCTCCGTCCGTGGCACTGACGGTCATCTCGTGTTTCTGGCACAGCTCGTAATCCAGCGCTTTGGCGAGTGTCAAGACGCCCGTGGACGAGTTGATGGCGAAAACGCCCCCCTCGTTGCCCGCGGAGATGCCGTACCTGATCACGCCGTTCATGGCGGCGTCTCTGTCGCGGGCGGAAAGGGTCCTCACCATGGCCCCAATGCTGTGGCTCTCAGGGAGGGCCGCGGTCACGTGGCTCTGGGAGAATTCGGGCGTGTGGTAGTTCTCCTCGGTCACAACGATCTCAACAGTGGCCTGGGAGGAGAGTGGCGGGTTCCCTTTGTCCTTGGCAGTGACAGTGATCACGAAGTTCCGATTCAAGTCAGAAACCAGGGACGAGGCCACCGATATCCACCCCGTGCTGTTGTCCAGTTTAAACTTCCCCGAATGGTTTTCGCCAGAAGCGAAGTACTCCACTTCAGAGTTCAGCCCAAAATCTTTATCGTCGACTGCCGTCACTTTGATTAGCTTGGTACCGACTTTAACATTTTTGGTGACGGGAGTAAAATATTTCATCTTAAGAAACTGAGGTGCGTTGTCGTTACTGTCCACTATGTTGATGGTGACAGTCGTCTCACTGAGTAAGGACGGGTCACCGCGATCTGAGGACGTCACTATGAAACTGTGTCTGTTGATGTTCACATTGCTGAAGCCGCTGACGTTCTGGTATTTTAAGACCTGTTTGTTGAAAATCTCTCCTGTGGTGGCATTGATCCCGAAATACTCTGACTGAGATTTTATAAAATAAAACACCTGTCCATTTGACCCCTCATCAGGATCTGCGGCTGACACCTGAGTCACCTTGGAGCCAATTTCAGACAGTTCGGGGCAGTCTAAATAATAGGAGGGTCTGCTGAATCTTGGAGCATTGTCATTGACATCTGTCACAAATATCGTGACATCTGTATTCACAGTCCAGCCAGAGTCATGTGCAGAAACTCGGACCCTGTAACGGTCCGTGTCTTCTCTATTCAAAGGCCTACTGATGACAATATCCCCCGTGCTGGGATTAATTGTAAAGGGAAGACTTCTGTCCATTATGGAATATCTACTAACGGCATTGACACCGATGTCTTCATCGGAAGTTGTGACACGTGTCACTGTGTACCCCAATGGGGAGTTTTCAGGAACATGGGCGCTGAATATCTGAGAAAACCTGGGGGCATTGTCGTTTTCATCTAAGACGTTGATGATGACTTTCACTGAGGTGCTCTGGGAGGGGGACCCTTTGTCCGAGGACTTTACGGTCAGCACATACTGCGATGTTTTTTCCCTGTCTAAAGGTCGGATGCTTCTAATTTCTCCAGTAGCATGACTGATGCTGAAGCTGTGCTCTTTGTTGCCATTTACAATGTCGTAATCTATCTGCCCGTTGGGCCCACTGTCCTTGTCCACCGCTGAGACGGTAAGTATTTTTCGAGGAGAGAGATTTTCCAGAATTTCAGATACAAATGGATCTTCCTTAAAAACCGGGGCGTTATCATTGACATCTAACACGGTGATGTCGAGTTTCTCGTAGGAGGAAAAAGGAGGGAACCCTCCGTCTCTGGCCTCGATCCACACAACGAACTTTTGGATCCTCTCAAAATCCAGAGGCTGGCCGATGGACACCTGCCCCGTGAGCTGATCGATCTGGAACGTGTTGCCGAGATTCCCGCTTGCGATGTAATAGGACAAAGGCTCGCCCCTCAGGGAGGACCCCGAGACGGTGGTGACGTGCGTGCCCACCGGCTGGTTTTCGGGGAACATGAACGTCCGCTCTTTGGCTCGCACTTTGGGGAAGTCCGCCTTGTTCACGAAGCGGACGGTCACCGTCGTGGCGTCCGTCTTTGGAGAAGGGCCACCGTCCTTCACGTGCACAGAGAATGTCACTTCCGAAGCTCCGTTCAGCGGGCCAGCTGCCATGATAGCGCCCCTCAGCGGGTCGATGTGAAACTTCTCAGAGTTCCTGCCCGAAAGGGAGTAATGCAGTTCGGAATTGGGCCCGATGTCAGCGTCTGTGACTGTGACGGCGAAGACGAAGGAACCTAGAAAAGAGGGAGCACGCAGTTATCATCTCAGGGACCCCAAACACGGCCTCCGTAGGCGCTTATGGGTATAAAACACTGGGTTGCTGCCTACGTGGTTTTACTTTCTCGTGGTTACTCGGGGAGAACCGTGTCTCCTGCATCGTCTCTGAAGTTCCCAACTCAAAGCCACTCAGCGGTGGTCCTCGGGGGCCAGCCTCCTGTTCTCCAACTAAAGCCCACGCCGTCTGGGGGGTTCACACCGCTCCGTGCGCCTCCGAGAGCAGCACAGGGAGGAGCAACAGCCGAGCATCGCACGACATGGTTCCCGGGGGAAACCTGTGCATCGCACAACGGCCGACGCCACGATGACACGTGAGCGTGCACAGCTGTGCTTCTGCCCAGCGTGAAAAGATAACCGCTCTATTATTTCTTAACCATCTTTGGATTACCATCTATGTGATCTATCAACAAAAATGATGTTGAAAAATGATTGTTGTCTCTCTATACCCACTGTTCCCGGTGAAATTCTTTTCCCTGTGAGCTGTTATCTCGTGGAGGCAAAGCATACGCATATATGTCCATGTAACTCTACACGTCAACTAGAACAATTACAAAGTGCTAAGAAGTGAGAGCCGAGAAGCGACCTCGTGTGGATTCCAAAAGTGAGCGCTTGGGATGCAGGCCAATGACACAGACGGACATACGCAGAGACACGGCCGGAGGGGCGTGTTTTCAAGATGCTCATTCAGAAACCTTTCCAGGACCTGCACGCCTATCCCTGAAGAAGGGTTTCTGACAAAACTGAAAAGTCATTTATTTAAAAAAAAAAAAAAAAAAAGGGCAAGCGCTTCTGACTAATCACGTCTAACACACAGAAGCTGCGTCAGCGTCCCTCTCTGTAGAGAGGACACACCACATCGCCACGTGGTGGACGTGACTGGTCGCTGCCGCCAGCGTCACTGCAGACCAAGGCCTCCGCCAGGGACTCGTGACTCAGAGGTGGACACTTCTTTTAGATAGAAATTTGGCACAAAAATTTATGAGCTGTATCCTTTCCACTGGTATCAGACATTCTCAAGGGAATACAAGATCAAAGGTCACTGAGGGGAGGGAGCCTGGCTCCATTTGTTTTTTTTCTTTTAAATAAAAACATTTTAAAGCAAGAAAAATTAAATTAACTATGTTGTTTTTTTCAAACAAGTAAATGAAACCAAACTAAATATAAAAGCGATGCAGCATGATAAATACATATTGTCAATATGAACGTGGTTCATGAATGGCTCCGCAAACTTACTAACAAGCCTGCATCCCTCAAAACTGGATTAAAATCATAATAGTAATAGTAATAATAATAATAATAATAATAATTATTATTATTATTATTATTATTTACTAACAAGCCTGCATCCCTCAAAACTGGATTAAAATCATAATAGTAATAGTAATAATAATAATAATTATTATTATTATTATTATTATTTATTTAAATTATTCATTCATTAGACATTTTAGAAAGTACATCTATGAAGCGCTGCAGTAAAATATTTGTTTTCCACCAATATATAGAGTTGAACGCCTATTATTCCCCAGATGTTTTAGGGGCCAGGATCTGGCATAAAAAAAAGAGACAACGCCCCCCCTCTCAGGGGACTCGCACACAAATGACATCTCCAGGCGGGACCCTCCTCAACTGCAAAGTCATTTTAACCATTTACCTGTTATATTACTCCTTTAATTACTTAACAATATTCAAGTAAGATTAGAAAATAGTGCTAAGAAAGATACGGCCATTACAAAATCTTAAACAGAGATGGTCTGGAGAGAAAGAATTAATTTATGAGATTTGGTGTTCCTTTAATTTTCTTAGGCAAAAAAAGTTGAATTTTAGAGCACATGCAGACTTAGGCTGTATCAAAAATAAGCATGTTAAAATGACAGCATGCATCTAAAGAACGTGCCCCGTGCATAGCTCCTGTGCATTCATGACGCAAGGGCTGATCTGATTACCTGCAGAAGTCGGAGACGGGACGTGTGTGACGTACGGGTGATGCTGAAATCTCGGCGGGTTGTCATTGACGTCGGTCACTGTGACGAGCACGCTGGCGGAACTGGAGAGGGGCTCCGGGGAGCCGGCGTCACTGGCGACCACCACTAAGGTGTAATTCTCCTTTGTCTCCCGGTCGAGCAAGGCGCTGGTGATGACCTGCCCCGTGGACGGGTTGATGGTGAACTGGGAGTTCCCGCCGATGAGCCTGTAACTGAAGCAGAGAGCGCAGGGGGCCGTGATTCCTGCAGTTATGATACTGCGCAGCACCTACCTACTGTAATCCAAACGCGGAGGCAGAAATGTAAAGGAAGACATTATAAGTAAGATCGCACAACAGAGAACACGGCTAGGAGATAAATATTTCACATTTTATGTGAATATCACACTGACAGGCTTTGCTGTGAGATGTCCAATGACCTCGAGCAGATCCGCTCAAGGTTTGTGGGCTTCTTAAATCACGCAAGACCCCAAAATACACCCAGAAGACTGCAGCGTTTTAAACGGACAAGCCCAACAGCATAAATCAGAGCACTTCTCTAATATTGCGGTTAATGGCCAGGATCACAAATGAACATCTGTTAAACAAATCTAAAAAATAGTTTTCCGCTGTGTGCCATAACATCCCGGAGAAGGTCAGTTGAAGATCTCTTGCTCTCAAGTCAAAACACTGCATGTGACACATACTGACTGTCCAGAATGGCTAAGGAGCCGATTATTTACACAGAGCATTCCTAGCTACTAATTCTCGCATCCGTCACCCCTCACACGGCCATGCTGCTTTGCTTTCTTACTGTCCGGAGAGGTGTGGCATCTTCATGGACATTTTGATGCTAACCAGACTGGTTCACCGACTGGGCTTTCCGCTGGGAACAGCTTCTCTCTTCTTTCTGAAGAGGAAAACTATCTCTATGTATTCCTGAGAGATCGGCTAGGGAAGAAGTTCCTAAGTTTGAAGTTTCAGAAGCTGGCTGTGGTCCATAATTTTGAAAGTTGGAGAGTAGGAAAGAAATAGATGTCCTTTATACCAACAAAGAAGTGCCCTTGTTGGAATTAAGTGCATGTTTTTATAATTTGGTTTGTGTTCATTGAACACATAGCAACAGCACGTGTCTGATAGAAATAGAAAGAAAAAAAAAAAAACCACACTGCAGCCAGCAGAGAGCACATTCCTCCTATACTGCTCACGGCTTCAAACACAGAATTCAGAGTTCTTATTTTCATCCTTTCTAAGAGAAATAATAAACTGTTGGAGAGCTGGTATTTCAGAATATAAAGGCAAAAATAGAGGCAAAATGATAGCAAAATAAAAAAGAATAGAGAGGGAGTTTGGTTGAGAAATGTTTTCAATATTGATAAAATACTTGGTATCAGATTTTTAACGTCTTTTGGCGGAAACCACGTGCCAGGATCAGAAGTGAGAGAGAACAGCCTGGAGCAGAAATGACTCTTCATAATCACAGCCCTCAGATAGCAGAGAATATCTATTCCCTTATTAAAACAAAAATATCAGAGGTTTGCAAATACATTCTTAAGGTCAGAAATTCAGGACTCATGAAATAATCAAACTGCCTTAGTTTTTCTGAGAAAGTCTGCTGGAACCTGGCCTATGAGAATCGTGTGGTTTTACTTTTTCTTTCTACTGGTAGATGTAGAAATTACCAAATAGCTGAATAAGAAAAAAGAAAGTAATTCCTAGTGCCACAGTTTTATGACGGCAAATATCAGAGTTCGATGACATATTTATTCTTGTAAGCATTCACAAATCAAAAGAAAAGAAGCATGATCATGAAAAATGCAGGCGAGTTTAGATTGGGAGGTTTTGCGTCTGAAAAGACCATGGTGTCTCTGATAGAGCAATGTGTAGAGTGGTGACCCACCCTCTCAGAAATATGGGGGCAAAAGTGAGCAAAATCAGAAGTTCTGAAAAAATATTAGAATCATTCATTCAGTGCACTTACTTATGTTGCGAGCACTGTGCAGGGTAGAATATATTAGGGATAAGACAGACATGAGACGGATGAAGACTTAAAAATCTAACGTTAGATTAGTGATGCAGTCATTGTGTTAGAGGCGCGCATGCGTGTTAACTTGGCACACGGCAGTGGTCAAGACATATTTAATACTCACAACCTGTAAAGCGGTCATCTGTATCTCCACTGAAACTGATGGACCTGGAAGTGACACTGTGACACTTCCAGGCCTGGCCTTTCATGGCCCGGCCCGCTGTCACTTGAGGTTCCCAGAGCTACAATGTAAGAAGCCCGACTACCCTGCTAAGGGGCCGCACCGAGAAGCCCTGAGCCCACCGGACCAGAGACAGGCCCCACTGACCACATCCGTCCAGCTATCCGTGCCAAGGCACCACACACGTGAGCAAAGCCATCCTGGACTCTCTGGGTTGCCCGACAAATACCACTCACTGAGTGTCACCCGTCAACCACATGACTCAGAGGAATCCCCCATTGCACCCTGTTCTAAATCCTGAACTACAAAATCATGAGCTACGATAAAATAGAAACGCGATTAATAAATAAAACAAAACTTCAGCACAATACATAAAATCATTATTGTTTTCAGTCTCATTTCAGGCATCGTTGGTTATTCAACAGCAGGTAACTACAATGAGGCCATGTGCTGATATCACAAAACCTCTAGCAAAATGAAGCATCACATGCATTTTCTAAAGACCAATGTTGAAGGAGGAAAGTAACCAAAATTGACACAGCGACACGCGCTGACCTGATAACTGCGTTTGCTGACGCGTCGGCGTCCGAGGCGTTCACCAGTAAAACATCAGTTCCCGTCGGCGCATCTTCAGGAACCGCGGTGAAGTACATCGTACTGGCAAACGTGGGCACGTTGTCATTGATGTCCTCCACTGTGACATGGATCGTCCCAGTTCCAGTCAAGGCCGGGGACCCTGGACGGGAATGAAGATCAAGTCTCGATGTTTACACAGTACAAAATCAACAACAACGGGCAATACTGAGCTGTAGGTGACACTGCTCAAGGGAATTTAGAAATGGCTTCAATTTCTGAACACGGACCAGTGACGGAATGTATTTTAATTTTGTGACAAAAAAATATTTTTATTTAGGAAGGTATAGGTCAACTCTTTCCTACTGATACTGTACGAACAGAGTACGTCAACTCCTCATTCTGTTCTGAAGGTGCTGATGCAGCAACGATATCATTCGAACACCACAGAAGGGGCACTGCTGGTTTCTATGAAACGGCATTAAAATAACTCGAGCCAGATTTGGGAACACCCACGGGCACAGAGTAGCTGGCGCACCTGGGGTAGACAAAGGCAGCGCTACAAACTCTATCACGAGCGGTGCCTCTCGACGTTAGTGTCAAAAAAATGTCCACTGGATTCCTGAGGCCTTGCAATTCCTGCTTCTGTACTAACAAGAATTCGTTTGCAGGAGACATCAGCTTCAAGGTTGCATGTCCCAACCGTGGGCGTCTGCTTGCGGGA
This sequence comes from Macroglossus sobrinus, assembly GCA_004027375.1. Classification (NCBI taxonomy): domain Eukaryota; kingdom Metazoa; phylum Chordata; class Mammalia; order Chiroptera; family Pteropodidae; genus Macroglossus; species Macroglossus sobrinus. The sequence goes on from PVKZ01004267.1 coordinate 38,503, forward strand.
GGTCGCGTCCTGTCAGCGAGCCGACCTGGAACCGTTCCTGCCGCATCCATCGAATATTCGACGGAACCGTGGAACGATGCGCTCTGACCCCACCACGCAGTGCCACGCTGACACGTAGCGGGACCTGGGACACGCGCATCGGGGGCTCCTCGCGGGGGGGCCAGGGTCCTCCCTGGTCAGAGCCTCCATGCTGACCCACAAGCAAAGGCCAAATCGTCTGCCGTTAGCTGTGTTCTCAAAATCACTTGTAAACTGTAGTTGCTATAAACAGAAACTCTGAAGATCTGCTGAACTGTATTTATCTAACATAAAATAAGGCCACAGACCTAGTGGGGAAGCTGGGATTTGATCCCGTGACTCAGACGCGGAGCTGTTAGGTGCCGCGGGCAGCTGGATGGGCGCTGCTCGGCGAGGCGTGCTGGGCCCCGGACGAGCCGCGTCCGGAGCTCAGCATCGGTGCAAAGCCACCTGTGAGGGACCCTCGCTATCTGCCAGTTGAACTTTGTGGGCCATTTGAAGACAATAATCTTGTCCCGGAATGTGAATTTCTCACAGGGGACATATTAAAGGTAAAATAAATATTTTCAGGAGTATTATTGATGGCCAACGTTTGGCCTAAATCTCCTGAATGTGTGTTTAATTATATACAGTTTGGCAAAATGGAAATTAATGGTCTGAATCATGTTAGTATTTCTCCCTCTGGTTGAATTAGAAAAAAAAAAAAACTTAAGCTAGAGGATATCTGTGCACGTGTGCGTGTAAGGGGACCGCCGTGGGGAGGAGGGGACACAGGATGACTGCAGAGAGGGGATGACTAAGCCAGGGGCCCGCAGGAAAAGGATGGGGGGCCCAGGGCTCTCCCCGCTTACTGACATCGTACTTCACTCACCGAACCCCAGTCTCCTCACCTGTAAGATGGGAATGAGAAGAGAACCTTCCCCAGAGAGGGGTTCGGGGAATGTGACGTGCTTAGGCGCATGCCCAGCTCATCACCACAATGTACCCTAAATGACTCATTTTTCTTGCCCTTGTTTTACAAACAAAAAGAAAGAAAGAAAGAAAAAGGCTGACACATAAATGATTTGTTTTCAATCTAAAAATTTCTGTGTCATAGCTCTCAGAATTTTTGTTCCCCCATAAACGTTGTGACTCATCCCGATGATGATATTCTTCAGGAAAAACATTTTGATCAATCCTCTCAGAGATTCCCCTGTAGTATAAATATATGAGACATCCAGCTCTCAGGAGTTTCATGCTGGCCTTCCTTGTGGAAGACGTACTGAACTGGAAATTTCAGAATGCAAAACTTGACTGTTTTTGATGTGCACACTGCTATCTAAGCAACTCGTGAGTGCCTGTTAACAAATGACCCGGTAACTGCCACGCGAAGGTTTCATCTTTGGTATTCTAAAGTGTACGATGACACACACATGGAAAACCACATACAATTAGGACTAACTCACTCGGTCAGAAACACGTGATTTCCTTCTTTGTCCGTAAACGACACGAATAGCGTTGCTGATGTGTTCTCAAACTCCGCGTGCGGAAAGAAACGCACTGTTCACCCAGCACAGTGTTCAGTAAGTTCAATCTCACTGCCTCGGTCCGGAGGAGAGCTAACCGTGTTCAGATCCCCACAGCACTCCAGGGACAAGCGGTGGCTCCGGCTGCAGACGAGGCCCAGTGGTGGTCCCACATCCCCGTGGGGCCTCCTGGGAAGCGTGCGTCGGTCCCCAAGCCCCGCTTCTGTGCTTACGTCCGCCACAACCACCTTCATACGCACGTGGGCTCTTCTCCCTGTTGTCCTCTCTTCACCTGTCCCCTACCATCTCATGCTGCCTGAGCAGACACACATGTAGATGTGGTTGTCTCTGTTTTTTTTTAATTTTACAAGGAAAACCTAACAAAGACATTATTCCAAATTCCTAAGTCTTCTTCTGAGATTTAACGAATCTCAAATTTGGATTCTCCCTACATTTTTTTTTTTTTTTTACTTTTGCTCTTGGGCCCAACGCCCCACACCCCACTCCAGCCTCATACTCGTCCACGGGTGGTGCGAGCTCCCAGTTCACTGCCGGTCAGCGTTGGGCAGGGAGATGATGGGACCCCGGGGGACACTGGGAAGGCCCCCGATCGGCAGCCTGCTCCTCAGACGGCAGACTCTCTCCTGTCCCTGCTGATTCGGGGGTGAGGCCCTGTTTCCGCTGTTCCTTCTCTGCGTCTGTCTGCTGGCTCCTCTCGGCTGTGTAAGAACTGGTCCGAGGCGCTTACGCTCCTGGCTCCCGACATTCTTTGGTTCTATCTCCCGTGAAGTGCCACACGGTAGTCCCTGTTATTCCATCCTCACTCCGGAACTTTCTGCTGGCTCCAGGCTGACACATCCCACTTTTGAGTTACCACAGAGCCCAAAATTAGTATGTTAAAGACTGAAATCATAGCATTCCCTGTAAACTTGGCCCATGAATTTGAATACATATGTGCATATATAAAAAGGCATACATATTTGTATACACATATTAATTAACTTATTTGATACCAGTTATATGTATGAGCATTTTATATATGCATCCCTCATTTAATTGCAGATTTCATGAAGTAGCTATTATTGCTTAATTTTTTTTAAATGCAGAACTTGATACAAAGCATTTAAGCAATTTATTTACATTCGGCCATACTGGGCAGAGAGAGAGAGAGCCAATTCTGTACACTTAGAAAATAATCTTGGCTCTGTTCATTAGGCTCAGATAAACTGCCACTCCTGTGGCAGAAATTTCACTCTGTATTATTATTATTAAGGTGCCTCTGCCATATCCTCTATTAGTCTGTAAGCTAACTGAGAACAGGAATGATTTTGTTTAATCCATCTTTATATAAACCCATACTGCATAAACATTAGGCCTTGTCCCCAATCTGCATTAAGTCTTCCTTAGACTCTCTATATGGGAATCTGGTCTAGTGATTATATGGCTCACGGTTCAATAAGCTGAACACTTCTGGCAACACACGTCTAGGAGTATAGCTTTTAGCCCAAGGCTAGATCAGAGAACGAGGCCGCAGACGAAGGTCAGCGTTCTGGAGATAGTCTCCTGCTTATAATCGGAGTCCCAATTAATCCTGAATCCCATGGGAAGAATCCGAGTGGTTGGGGCTAATGTTTAGCTTGGATAGATCTGATAATGATGAATTATATAGTTAGTGGCGTAATAGGGCAAGATTGTTCAGTTTCATCTGGATTATTTATGAGAACCATATGCTATCAGAAAGAAGAGGCAGAATGCAAACACAGACTCCTGGTGGAGGGCAGTGAGTCAAGATAAAGGGTAGAAAGAACAAATGAAATAAAAGGTCAAGGTCTCAGAAATTAATAATTGTAGAGGCTGGGAGGGTTCAGTGGACATTTGAAATAAATACAATTGAAATAAGATAAATTTAAAATTTCAATTTGTAAAATTATATGTATATACATAAAATTTTACATAAAATTATATGTAAAATTATATGTGTGTATATATATATACGTGTGGGCATATGTATGTTTGTATGTATATGCTCTACATCGATATAAAATAAACATGGGTAAATTGACAGGAACCTTCTGAAATTTTTAGAGAAAATAGCAAAGAATATATATGATTCTAAACAGCATTTTTTAAAGATTGTAAAAACAAATCACACACACACACATATAAACACACAGAGGAAGACTGATCGCAGCTTACTCTTCCAATTGCCCCTAATACTGTGGGTAGTTCCATGCTTTGTCAGAGTCATATTTTATATTCTTGAATTTGGGAAATGATTAAATTAGTATTGCCTTTTTAACACTGTATCTTCATAAGCTTGAGCATATCAATGAATACAGTTCAAAAAAATTAAAATAAGATTTTAAAAAGAAAAAAGTTTCAAGCAACTGCTCTATCGGAAAATACATCGTTAGTGAGTATAATGAATGAGTCTAAGTGACTAATTAAAGTCCACACTGCAGGCAGACTACTTTTTGTTAACGTTAGCTCCTATAAATTAAACATACATTCCTGAAATGTAAAAAAACTGTTCAGCAGAAGATAGAATTTTTGCTTAACTTAAATCTGTTGCTTTGCAACAAAGCCGATTTCATTCCCGATATCAAACATTTGGTGAATGGGTCCCCTGGCTGGTTCTGTTTGTTGTAATAAAGTATTAGCTTCTTTTTTTCCCATGAAGGGAATGTGCTTTTCTCACAGTGAGTAAGCCATCCACTGAAAACACTGAAATTCAGCCATTTGTATTAACACTAAAGACTGTGTGTTTAGATTTATATTTAAGTCCAGAAAATGTACAAAAGTAAATTAGTATGGAATATGTTAAATGTGACCAATGTGATTCCATTTTTTACTAATTAGTTCTACAAAGGTTTGTATAAATTAGTTATATTCACACTTAAGTAACACTTTTTACTTCTGAAAAAAAATGTTATCAAAAACAATACATATCCTTAAAAAAATACTTAATAAAATAGAAGTGACGAGTGAAACTAAGAAACTATTTAGTAATGTGATGGAAATGACACAGCACAATAACATGAATGTATGTAATGCTGCTGAACTGTACTCCCCAGAATGGTTAAAACAGTCCCTATTATGTTATCTGTATTTTACCACAAAAACGTTTATAGCACAAAATATAATGTTAACCAGGTATTTTATCTCCCACATAAAACATGTCGCAAGCGATTACTCTTTAGAGGACATTAAAAAAAATTCTCAATACAGGTTGAAACTCCGAAGCCCTAGAGATACCCACCAAATTCTAAACTCAACCTGCCTCCTGCCTACTTAGTGAAAATGCCGAATTATGTATTTGTGGAATGCTTATCAAAATAGGCTACAAAATGATAAAGTTTTAATGGGACAAAATCAGAGGGCTTTTGAAAAAACGTCTTCACTGTGTGATCAAGTCATTTCCTATAGTATTGAATGTTTATCTTTTGGGTAATATAAACTTCTTTAATATTGCAAATTGCTTATTTCCGTTACAAAGCTGGGTTTCCTTGGCATATTCTGATTTATAGCTTATATGAAGTGAATGAGGAGTCAAATAAAATTATTTTATCAAATTTTAATTTTAGGTAATATGATGGCAATTCTAGCTCTGATTTAATAAAATGTTTGGTGCATTCTTATCTGAACAGACAAATGACTTTCTATCAGAGTAGCTGATTCAAAGAAAATTATTCAAGTAAGTGATTTATCATAATGCCTGTGTCGCTAACAGGGATGGTCCAGAGATCTGCTGGCAATGAGAGGAAGTAAAAAACCATCACCAGTTACCACCCTCGGCGATGAACATTCTCTGTCAGAGCTGCCAGGTGAGGGCCACCAGGGAGGGGCTCCCGCCCAGTCCCACATGGATAACCCAGAAGCTAAGCTGGGACTCTTGGCTCTCCCAGAAAAGGCCGGGGTCAGCCAAGCAGCACTGACTGTCACTCATCCTGTCCCCAAACCTTCCCTTGCTCCATTCAGGAAAGCAGCCCTGCTCTCCTCAGCAGCAAATGCTGGTACGGCCTCCTAGCACCTGCTCACTCCGGCCTATAAAACTCTGCCTTCTACATCTCTTAAAGCAACTTCCTCTCTGCTGGGCCGGACGCTGCTTGATTCACGGACCGCTGGGGGAGGAGAGGGGCTACTTCATCAGTAAACTGTGTGTGGAAATTTTTTTTCTTGTAATAACCCCATTGGCAATAACCAGAAGTGCCTTAAACTCAAATACAGAAGCAAATTCAATGCGATTGCTTCCTAGTAACTGAAGGTAACCCCAGCACTATCTGATGTACGCAACCTCTGGTGTCCATGGAAAATTTTCAGGTCATTTTCTCTATAAAAGATGTTCATAAAAACTGACAAGGCAAGCTCTTCTCCAGTATTTTCCCACAAATAACGGTGACAAAAAGCAACTGTCTTCGGATGTAAAATGTCATATTCCGCATTTCCGACCCCTCTTTCGATTGCTGCGCCATTATAGTGCCATGACCCTCTCAACTAAGCAACGTGACAGGCCATGTTAATTCAAAATGCCACCCCATCCTCACTGAAAAATAAAGCACGGCGATGAGCCCTTTGAGCCTTTAGAATTAACTTTTGCTAAAGCATCATGTTTCCCTCCATTAAAAAGTCATTTCTGACCCCTGCGTAAGAATGATGCCTGTGCCCTCCCTCTGTCAGACGATAAACGCCCTTCATCAGAGATGCTGACACCCGGACTCCTCCCCGCAGCCCTACTCATCATGCTGACACACAGACGCTTCACAACTAAAGCTTGTGGCCCAATCTATTGCCAGATATCGCTATGCCCTTTTAGTATGTTAGACTGAGAACAGATAAAGGATAACATTTAATTTGTACACAGATTCATCTCCCACCCCCAAATTAAATACGCACATGTACACACACGCACGCACGCACGCACACGCACGCACACACACACACACACACACACCGACTCACTGTATGTGCATGGATGTGTCTGTCATGAGTACTGCATTTTCTCAGCATAATATTTAACGTTTGTTTTATACTCTTTTTAAAACCCTTGGATATGCATTTCCTGATCTGATGAGGAGAGCGAGCCTTTAATTTCAAATTTATTAATATTATTTTACCAGTTGCTTAATGGCAGAAAACTAAGTTGGTGTTTTGTTTCTGTTGGTTTTTTGGGCTTCATAAGCCACTGCTCTTTTAAACATAAAAATAATTTTTAATCCAAAGAGAAGAAAGTCTCTATAAAGCACGGCGTGGCGTGGGAAGTGGCGAGTAGTGACTGAGAAACGGTCCCCTGAGCAGACTGACCGGCTTCAAATCCTGCTTCACGGACATCCAGCTGCATGCTGAGTGTTCGTCGTCTTTAATACTCAGTTCTGTTCTTGTTCTTAGTTTAATCCATAAAATGGGAATAACAGGATCAAACTTACAGATTACCCGGGATAATATGGCACAAATTCTAGCACAGACAAGCACTCCGTATCCACAGGACGAATATCACCTAAGAGTTATGACTTTCCAAGTTCTCTCTCTCCTCAAATGTCCTCCCTGAGAAGTAAACTTTTCTATCTACCTACCTGACGTCTCCTGGGTGTCTCATAACACCTAAAATATAACATAACCAAAGAAAGTTATAATCTGTCTGAAAATCATTTCTCTCTACATCTCCAAATTTCTCGGACTAATCACGTAGGATTCAGACTTGATTCGTCCCTTTCCCAGACTCCCTACACCTCCGATGCCACCTCGAGTCCAAATGGCTCCATCTTCAAACTGGATGAACACATAACTACTTGATACCACCTCTCGCTGTCACCTGATTTCAAACACTCTTGTCCTCTGAGTCATCATCTCCATTTCTACCCCCGTTCCCCACAACCGCCACACAACAGACCCGTTCAGACGCTCCTGTCACGGCCTGTCCAGAGCCCCAACGAGGTTCTGGTCAGTCTCTGAACAAAGCCAAAGCTCCTGCTCTGACTTTGTCTGCCTTCTGCCACGCCACCTGGCTTTTCTTCTCGGCCCCCTTGCTGCTCTCTGGATGTGACAAACCCGATCCCCGCCTCAGGGACGTTTCCTCTGCAAGCAACACTGCTTAGCTGTTTCGCTTTCTTAACCCTACGTGCTCCTTATGAAAAGTAACACCCCTGACTGCTCCCTCTCCAGCCACTCACCCTGCTTTTTTAGCTTCACCGTACCGCACATCACGCCTGCTCTGTACGTTACACTTTGTTTACTGTCCATCTTTTTGACTGGAGGGTGGAGGCGTGTGCTTCTCTTCACTACCCTCCCTCCGGCACCTAGAAGAATACCTGGAAGCGTCTGTTCTGTAAATATTCTCTAAGAAAACTATATCGAGGTACAGCTGATGAAACATACGCGTCTCATCAACCATAATCAAAATTTATTTATAAGATCTATTAAATCACAATTTGGCATCCTAATTTGATTTTAATAAATGCACAATGACAGTTGGCAGTGAAAACCAGCAATGTCATCTCATCATCTTCTACCTGTAAAGCCTAATGCATGTTTAATGCCTCCTACTTAGCATTTAATTTGAAGAATGCCTAAATGTAAGCTTATTTTCAAAAGATCAATATTGAGATTACCGATTCCACTTAATTTGGCTTTACTTAAAACTATTTGAAAACCTGTGTTTGTTTATGTATTTGGAGAATGAAGAATGGCAGTTAAATGTTTTAGTCATTGAAGTACACGGAATAGCAGATAGAGATTAAAAAAAAGGTTTCTTAAAATCGCATTTTTGGAAATCTAAGTTACACGGAGGGTCAGCAGAGCCTGATTTCAAAATACCGCACAGGTGAGCGAGAACTCAGCCGGGAGGCAGCGATCCTGGGTGTGCGCTTGGCTCTGCCATCCTCGGGGTCGGCAGACTCTGGGAAACGGCCCAGTTACTCCGGCCTCAGTTCCCCCCGCCGGGGAAAGACGGGGACTGAGGTGGCTCACAACCGGGTCCTCTGGCTGTCGGACGGTCCCTTCGGTCCGATTCCCTGACTGACCACTTTCTAATGGTGCAGTCCCCCTTTCAGATCGCTCCGTGACTGAATCGTAACCGTGACCCCTCACAGCATCTTCTTACTGCATCTCACACGCTAACTCAGCGCCTTGAAAGAGTGGTGACAGATACTTTGTAATTTAATGCTGAGGGTTTAAGGTCATCTTAATTTTTTTTTTTTCTAAGAGACCGGGAAAATTTACTTGTATAGATGTATATCTATTGGAATAGTTTCTTAATACCAAAATTTCCATAACAAAACAACACGAGCACAACGTTTCAGATTATGTTTGTGTAATGAGTCATAGGCCCTTGCATGTAAGCTATTCAAAGCCAGAAACCACATCTACTTTTTTTCTAGCTAAGTGAAGTGCTCGGGTGTTGGGGAGACAGGGAAGGCAGGTAGCACAGCACGGAGCAGAGACAGGATTTACCTAGAAACATCTCATACATAACCGAGTTGAATGAGAGCCAGAAGGTTCAGCGAGGAGTCATGAGAATACAGCTCACACAGTATTTCAAGCACTTGAAACTGAATTCAGGCCATGAAATGCTTCAGTGGGTCCTTATATATGCGTGCAATCTATCACATCCCACGAAGCGCCACAGAGCCTGACACACTTGTGCAGCTTTTCAAAGCAGAGGTCAGTCTGCGTGACCACATCCAATGTGGCAAAAAAAAACCTTCTGGAATCCCAGCCGTGGGTTAAAAAAGAAAATGGCACTTTTCATTGTGGTAGGTCTTTTGAAAAATCTTCAAGTGCTAAGTATGTAACAGCAGACTAAATACAAGTATGGTAAATGCATACGAAGTAACAGTTGCATATTGAAATAACAGGATGGCGACTAACTGATAACTATTTATCGTTTTTCACTCACTGACTCATTCATTCAACAAATGTGTATGAAGTACCTGCTACGTCACAGGTTCTGTTCTGGGTGTTTCTGGAAATTCGGTGTTGAAAAAGCCAGTGAATTTACCTTCTATTGGACAGTAGATACTGATGGGGTAAACAAATTATACATGCTCATACATATTATGTTATACATAAGCATGTAATTTCAGGCAGCAATTCGCGTTAGGAAGAAACCACAGTGTAAGTGGTGGACAGTGACCCTGGAGAGAGGGGGCGCGGGACCATGAGACTGGTGGCCAGGTTAAGTCCTCCCCAAGCAGTGGACACTGTACCTGGATATAATGACCAAGACATGGATGTATTCCCCCTTAAAACAACAACGCAACATAACAGCTGGCCACAGAGCACAACACTCCAGGCGCAGTGAGCCACCAGTGCATAGGGCCGAGGACAGCCAAAGGCTGCATTTTTACAGAGTCCAGATCAACTGGTCCTGGACATTCGCAGTAATGTTCAGCAACTGCTCTCCACAAGCGAGTCCCCTCAGAGCATAATATTTGCTGATTTCTGGGGTGTAAATATTCCCACGCTGGCTGATTTCAACCCAACACGCAGACACTGAACACAGGTGGGAGGTGACAACGGCTGAGCCTGCCCGGTGCACCATGGCAGACACAGGATAAAGCAGGGAAAGGCCAGATGAGTGGACAGAGGCCAGAGCTCGCTTAATGCCATGCGGTCCATGGTAAGAAATTTAGGTTTTATTCTTGGCAACGCCTGAGGGGTTTTAAGCAAGCAGTGGGGCATAATGATCTAACTCATGGTTTCCAAGTCCATGAGCTGCTCGTTGGAGAAGGTACCGCGAGGCAGGAGAGTGAGGCCATTGGGAAGCTGTCGCATCAGCCCTTGGCTGAGACTCAGGTAGTGGTGGGGAAAATGAAGAAAAGTAGATAAATTCGGGACTTTTTGAAAAAAATGTATGATTAGAAGCCGTCTGCTTGGAGTGGATTTGTTGAATGTGGGATGCAGAGAAAGCCGAATGAAGAATGACAACGAGGCTTGCCTCAAATCGTAGACAGGTTATTTATGGAGCGTAGGGAGGCAGAGAGGAGGCGGAAAGTTTTATTTGGCCTTACTAGGCTGGAGACGTCCAGCAAGCGTGGTGACTAACGCTAACAGTCACAGCAAGTCCTCTTACTTGTTTGTCCTTGCTGACAAGTTGTTCAAGTGGGAATCGGTATTTACGTCCTGTAGATGAACATGCCCGAGGTCACGTAGCTGGGAAGCGGAAGAGATGGGATCCGAACCTTTTTCTCAACTATGGAGCTATGTATTTCCTTCTATTTTGTGCATTCATTCTCTGAATTAATCTTTTTAAAGTAAACTGCTCTGGGTTCTCTGATGGTTCCTGGCTACTTACAATATTAAAACCATTATCTTATTTATGGCACATAAATAAGAGAAAACGGGAAGGGACACTCCTGGAAGGAAGGGGACCAGGGAGCAGAAGGCTGGACCACGTGAAGACACCAGCTGCTTAGGGCCGGGGTTCCCCCCACACCCCAGGAGGAGCTGCACAGCACTGGGCTCCCACGGGACCCCTGTGACTGGGCCAGCCCCCTGGGGACCTCTGCTCGGTGCTGTTCCTTACGCCTAGAAGAAAGGATGCAGAAGTGAGTGGTACACGCTGAAGACGGAACAGCCATACGTTAAATTACAGTTAACCTAAATATCATCTTGAACTGAGTTGTAGCCTCAAGTCATCAAGTTGCTGTTTAGTAGTTTTATCCTGTAGGAGAAAGAGACGAGGTAGAACTATGATACCGCGTTCTGGTTTCGTTGTTCAGCAGCTCAGCGCCCCCACTCACAGGAGAGTGTGGCTGCAGCTCATTTTGAGCTGCAGACAGGAGTATTTAGAGAGATTCCAGATGTGCTGCTCTGCAGCCATTCAGTCAGTAAATAAAAACATGATGATAGTGGAATGCTAATATTTTCTCCAAGAAAGTATTCAAAGATTTAGAGGTTTGCTGATAAAAAATCCTGCTGCTTCAGTGTCTGCCCCATTGCCAAGGCTGACCCATCTCCAGACTGACATCAGGTAAGAGTTTAAAAAGAGCAAAGTAAAAGTGATTTGTGAGCTAAAGAATAAAACTGTCAAATATATATATATATATATATTTTTTTCTTGTTTAGCACACTTTGATATTTTCCTGGTTCGTAGAAGACTACAAATTTGAGAATAACATGGCATCTGGGGGTCTAAAAGTTGCCATATTTTTCTGCATTTTCTCATGTCATTTACCAATCTGACTTTTAAATCATTGCAGTGAACATGCATTTTTTACATCCTGTGTCAGAGACTTCATTCCTGAAATATTAAACTTCAGATTCTTAAGCCTGACGTCGAAAACTCTCACGTTCTTCCCTGAAGTGATTACTTGTGATACCAAAAGTACGAGAAGGAACTGAACGTAAAATGATAATAGTCACATATGAGTTTCGATGACTTTAAGATCATCGCGTCCAACCTCCCTCACGATTTCTGATTGCTCTCTGCATGATCCGTATCAAATGATCAGACACCTAATACTTGGCTCGAGAGGCCTCAGAACCAGCAGTGCATTTCAGGGCAAGTCGGAAAAAAAAAAAAAAAAAAGCAGCACTCATAAAAATCTGTGCTTTGGGGTGAAGTTCAATCAATTCTCTAATTTCCAAGGCTGCCAAAACACTGTGTGACCTCAGGCACCAGGGCCACGGAGTCTCGTTGCATGTCCCATCATTCTCCTCGGCACCACATGTAAGGCCCTGGACGACAAACCTCCAAATGCCCTCATTGACTGATCCTCTGCGTTTTCACTCTCACAGCTCGTGACTCTCCTGAGTCAGTACAGGGCGGAAACCACACACACCTGGTCTTCACGTTTCTCACGTAAAGGCAACGGTCCTTTACAGAAATGATTCATGCGTCTATTATTTGTCCTTATAGTACAGATTCTAAGTCCCCGATCTTCCTCAGACAGAGGCTGGTGGCATCAGGAGCCCGCACTGTTGGCTCGCGGAACCGGGGTCTGGTTCCTGCTCATTCTGCACCTTTAGACCAGGCTCTGTGACAGGTCCTTGTGAAGGTTCCTAAGAGGCTGCCTCGCCCCGCCCACCGGCCCGTCATTCGTGCTGGCTTGCTCACTCTCCCTCCCTTCCATCACCCATGTCCCTCCCTCCCCTAAGGAAGTGTCCCTTTTGTGTTGTCATTTTGATGAAGAAACAGCCTATCAAGGGTTAAGTTGGCTGGCTAGCCCACAAAATCTTCCTTCACCATAATTTTCCTGAACTCCAGTTTTCAAAATCTGTGGTCTTTTTAAATGATTAAACACTTACTATGCAATGTATTCTTTGGAAGTTTGAAATGTCAAATATGCAAAAAAAATCCTCATGTAGTAATATATAGAAATGAAATTTAATAGAAAGTGTCATTTAGAAAATGTTTTTTAAACCAATCCATACATGTTTTAATGAGATATTTTACGTAGTAAGGGACAAGGCAAATATTTCTAAGAATGTTAAAATATTTAAAATGCATGGATCACAATTCTTATTCAAATCATCATATACACTATGTGATGGTATATTTAACAACATAACACGTATCAATTATACTTGGTCATTAACTACCTGTAATTACAATTATCCCCATTTTACTGAGGAAGAGACTGAAATTGAGAGACACACATTGCCTGAATCACAAAGAAAACTAAGACAGCTCCAGAATTCAGATGGAGATCAATTCAAATTCAAAGCTTTTGTCATTATAATACATAGACTGTTATTAGGTTTGCTTTGCAAATCAAGTAATTTTGGAAATGGATATTTTTTCAAATGTTACTTACCCACACACTAAAACCTCCCAGGTACCCTGAACTTGTCTGTCAGGTACAGCTAGGGTCTGAATCCAACTGTTACTTATTAGCTAAGCAAATCACTTAACCACTCTGAGCTTGGGTTTACTATAAGTAGAAACAAAAATAGCTAAGTTTCAAAAAAAAAAAAAAAAACAAAAGAGAAAAAAACCAACACACAGCTAAGTCTTTGAGATGATCATGTAACGTGTAGAAATGATCAATCAGTGTCTGTAAAACCTGGCATACTGTATGACCCAGATGGCCAAATATCAAAAACAAACAGAAAACGGCTACCCTCTTCTCCTTCACAGTCCCCCCGGGCTGCATGGGCACACACAGATTTACACGTCCTTACCACTATTTGGGTGAGAACAGGCCTTCTGGTCACCTTCCTTCTCTGCCATGCATGGCCTTTGGCTTTGAACGTTCCAAAGCACACACACTCTGACACAGAACGTCTGTGGGCTGCGCCCTGCGCATCCCAGGTCACCCTGCTCTGCACCCCGACACTCACAACTGCACCCCGCTCGCCACCCTGGCGTGACTTACGCATGGCACACCGCTGGGATGCACGAGTGGCAGTGACGACACTGCAGCGAAGAGGCTCCTGGCTTTGGACCCCGGGCCCCGCGTCAGCTCCGCAAGGCTCAGGCTCAGTGTCTGCGTGGGCCTGGCCTCCGCCCCACGCTTCCAGTGGAGACAGGAGAGAAAAGCTGAGACGGGGATGCGTGGTAATCCACCCTGACTCTGAACACCTGAGTCTCTGCCTGTGCCTACTGAGTCTCACCGACCCTTCTCTCCAGGTGGCGGCTGCAGTACCGGACTGATGTGAGCGACGTGGGAGTGACTGCATTTTGCACAGGAGAACGCTCACCGCGTACCCCTGTGCCTGCTTGCTGACCACACACACACACACACACACACACACACACACACACACGTGTGTAACAACACGTCCTTCTGGTCAACCTGGTTTAAGCTGCACGTGGTTACCACACTACATTCTGTAGCATGGTTATTCACACACATTAAAAAAAAATACAGAGAATATCGCTTTCTTTCATGAAGTAATAGCCTCAGAAAAGCACACTCCCAAAAGTACATGCAAGCACTGTACAGAGAGAGCGGCCTCAGTTAATATGGGTGGCACTGTCACTACAATACTTAACAGAAATCTGTCATTACTCGCAATCTCAAAATCCCCTCCTTTTATACGACACATGGTAAATTAACACGATATACTCTGAAATTGGTCTTAAATGACAAAAAATATTAGTATATTACGTTCACAAAAAACATTCGAATAACAGTAAAAACAATTCATTTGAAAACTCAGAATTGTTCTATATGCTTATCTACATAGCTACACGAGTGTTCTGAGTATTTATATATATAGTTTCATGTGTGCTTGTGTGTAATTCCAGTCATTTGAGGTTCCAACAAAATCTGCCTTGGCTCAAAAGAATTCCAACACCATTTTCAAAAATATGTCAACATCATTAAGTTCTATAATACTAAATGTGACAACTTTTATAAATAAATGCTACACAAAAACAATGTTCCCTAATTCATTAATATTTTGGAAATCAATGGTTCATTTAATCGTTTTTGTATTCAACAATATTTCAGCAATACCTACTTTCTTCAAGGCATAAAGATTCCTTAAAATTTTTTTCATTGTTTCAATTTGAATAAATGATATTTATGAATAGAGTCAATGTACGCAATACAAAAGTGTAGTAATCAGTAACCTCACTTTTTCAGACTGCTTTCTGTGCTACCTGCTACGCAACTGTACGCGATCACGATTTTCAACACTGCAGCTGATACTCTGCTTTCCACGGTTTCTGCTGGAACCCAATACGCTGCCCAGTGAGAACCCTGCGCGCTCAATGAATCTTCCTGGAGCTCTCCGTGGCTTCATCAAACACCCAAAACAGGTACCTATAATTCTGCAGACCCTGAAGACCAATGGTAGAATTTGCCCCCACTCTCTTCCTCCATAACCAGTTAGAACCCACGTGGCAGAGTATCAGGTCACCCCCACAGGGAATCAGGCAGCTGACAGAGTAAGGACACGCTGTGTCCTGCAGGAGCACAGCTTAGACTGCGATGTGCTTCAGCCCTTCCCACTGGCACGAACTCCACCCAGCGACATACGTGCTCCACATTACATAGATGCACCCGGAGTGCCCAGCAGTAGTAAATGTCAATGAATATTGAATGGCAGATAAAAATGCTTTCATTTACTCGTATTACAAAGGTAACTTTCACAACCGAACGAGGTTCTCACAGACCCACCTGAATCTGTAGCTGTGATCATCAGGACGAAGTGCTCCTTCGTCTCACGGTCCAAACTCTGCGTTACTCGGAGCTCCCCGCCAGCCGAGAGCGCGAAAGCGTGGTCGTCGTTGCCGCCGACCAGCACGTACGAGAGTTTGCTGTTGAGACCCTGGTCGTCATCGCGCGCCACCACCTGTGGGAGAGGACAATGCGTGCCGTGAACGAGAGCAAAACTAACACAACTGCAGACCGCAGAATAAAATGTTTCCACAAAATAACGAGGCAGAATTACATATACCAATGATAAGATGTTCCAAAGACATAGTGTTAAAATTCAAGAGGTAGAGTAAGTATGTATTATTCTTGTAATACGTACTATAATAACACATACTGAAGCAATACGTACTTAAATAGGCATAAAAGCAATACATCATTTTTGGCAAGCTTCTCAAAAACTTTTAATAGCAGTTTCATCTAGGTAGTTGGATTTGTAAAGAGGGAAGGGAGACCCATGTGTGTGACAAAGCGTTCAAACGTTTGCACCATTTTATTTTCTTACTATGTGCAGATATTACTGTTATAGTAAAACAAAATTCAAAACCACGAATCCATAAATGTGTGCAGCATGAGTGGACACGAAAGCACACAACTGAGATGCCATATTCCGCCCACAAGGACATCAACAGGTTCTTAGTTGTCACTTTCATAAACCTTCCCTCGTCACCATCTGCTGTATCTGCGATTAGCGGTGAAGAATGAGGAAGAGGTGGGGGGAGCGGGAGCAGAGTGAGGAAATCAGATGCCTTCTGGGGAATTAAATATACCCACCTGAAGGACCGTCCTGGGCAGGGCCCCTAAGTTCTCGGGGACGTTCACGGAGTACGGAGAGAGCTCGAAGGTGGGCACGAAGTCGTTGCTGTCCAGAAGCACGATGCTGACGGTGGCGGTGGCGGTTCTGGGGGTGCTGCCCCTGTCCGCTGCCTGCACGGTGAGAAGGTAGGCGGCGGTCTTCTCGCGGTCCAGGGGCTTGGCCACCGTGACGGCGCCCGTGACCGAGTCGATGCGGAAGGCGTGGTCGGCGTTGCCGCCCGCGATGCCGTAGCGCACCTGGCCGTTGGCGCCCTCGTCGGCGTCGGCCGCGCGCACCTGCACCACGTCGGTGCCCGTGAGGGTGTCCTCGCCCATCGCCACGCTGTACAGCGGCTGCGCGAACGCGGGGCTGTGGTCGTTGATGTCGAGCACCACGACCACCACGTCGGCCGACGAGGACAGCGCCGGCTGGCCCTTGTCCGTGGCCAGCACGGTGAGCGTGTAGCTGGGCACGGCCTCGCGGTCCAGCTCGCCCGTGAGCCGCACGGCGGCGTCGATGGTGCCGATGGCGAACGGGCCGCCCGCGGGGCCCAGCAGCGCGTACTCCACGTAGCTGTTGGGGCCGCTGTCCGGGTCGGCGGCCTGAGCCTTGAAGACCACGGTGCCGATGGGCGTGTTCTCCGGGACGTAGGTCAGTCCCGGCGACAGGAAGGCCGGCGGGTTGTCGTTCACGTCCAGCAGGATGATGGACACCTGCGCCGTGCTGCTGAACCTGGCGGCCGGCGGCGGCGGCAGGTCGTGCACCTGCACCGCCAGGTTGTAGAAGGACTGGCTCTCCCGGTCCAGGGCTCTGCGCACGGTCAGCACACCGTGCCCGTCCACCGCGAACTGCCCCAGGCTGTCGCCTGAGGCAATGCTGTACGCCAGCTGCGAGTTGATGCCTGAAGAGGGCGAAAAAAAAATCAAGTTTTCTGAAATGCGTGCTGATTGCGAACTAAGCTGCACCAAAATTTTTATAACGCGCAACTAACTGCACATTTGATATAGGATGCCTCCAAATGCACCTCATGGATAACCTGACTTAGCTGCAGTTCATTTTCTTTGCCAATAATACAGACGCATAATTCTCTCCCTGTGAAGTTTTCATCCGAAAAGATGTTTATAATCTGATGAACAAATGATATATATATATATATATATATATATATATATATATATACACACACACACACACACACACACACACACTGCTTCCTATTTACTATGGTGTTGAAATGTTAAATTACACAAGTAAAGAGGAAAAAAATATTCCAGGGAGTGGATATTTTTCTATACATTTCCTTATTTCTATCACAGAATTCCTGAGGGTTCAGCATTAACAGTGCCACGCTCTATACTATTAGCCAACAATTTACAACTTCGGTTAATTTATTGAGGCCGACACCAATTTTCAGAGGAGAGTAATAAAATGTTCTGATGTACGGCCTTAGTCATGGATGCTTTAAGTCAACTTTTACATTGCTTGTCAGACCAATAAATACTTTTAATTCCTATTAGGCACCTGGCTAATGGCCTTTGTGAAAATAATTCTCTCAAATTTTATTACGTATATTTAATGTGTTTTAAAAGTACTCTTTGAAGGAAATGTTAGCAGTAAAATTATACATGAAAGGCCTCAAATATGAATGCTCACATTAGTGTCAGTCTATATTTTGATAATATTTTATCTACTTTTCCTAGGAACATGTTACTTTTTAATTTAAAATATATACGTATAAATTCTTATTTCAGAAAATCATTACAGTCTTCTAACAGAGACAATGCAGAGAATGAATTAGCCTATTGTTTTAGTAAATAATTTAAAGTAAGTAATATCTAAACTTGAAAACAAAGAAAAATCAGATGTCCTGACCCAGAATAGCATATTCTTCATAAAACCCTGTGTATTTTTATATTTTAGCATAAAGATATTAGGATATTGCAGAATATTATAAGACTTGCTAAGAAATGTAGTTTATCTTAATAATCCATCCTTAATAAAAATTTTATACTCAGATTTTATACTAGGGAAAATATATTGAGTTATGTAAATTGCTTACAAATAGCTCTTATATTTCTGAAGTTAATTTTAACCATTCAGATATCAGAAATAATTTCTGCTCTTTGCCAAGAGACTCCTAGAACAGTCTGATCACCCTTTATTTTTTTTTTCCTTGAAAAATATTCTTTCTCGAGATTCTATGAATATTTGAGTTAGCTTTTGCCTTTTCTTGAAACTCATCAAGTTCCTTACAAAAGCAAGTTCTAATTGAGTAATGGGATTTTCTTTTCTGCCAGGTAGGGACTGCCTGTTCTTTTTGAAAAATGCTAGAATTACTCTTTTCTTGTTATTTAATGGTCTCTGTCTACTGGCCTCTGACTATATATTGATGCAAAGAAAAAATATTTATGAAGATAACTTTCAGGTACCAGCTCATTCACAAAAATTTCTAGAATAAACAAGGGTTAAGTAGATTTTTGAAAAGGTAGGATTTTCTCCCCCTCATTATAAGCTGTGGCTTGTAATCTCTATAGTTTATTTAGGGCTATTTCACAAATCAACAAAGCCAAGGTTAACAAAGTTCAGAATACTTAGGACTCTCAGAATTAGAAAAAATATGAATAAATAAAGCTAATAGAGGCCACAGGTCAACTCACCAGCAGGACATAGAAAGAATGTTAAGATCTGGATCGAACCATGTCAACAGCCTATTTCAACTCAACTCAAAATTCCACAAGTTTGGGGGGTGGAAAGATCCATCCACTGGTGCCAAAAGAAGTTCCATCAGCAGGTGCAATATATGAATATGTTACTTTCTAAGGAGATCTGTCTCTCTGAATAATTAAAATTAAGGTAATTTGACTTAATATATACTCATAGGGTACATAATATATATTTTCAAATCAAATTACTCTCTAAGGAAATTTTCTGAATGTCCTATGACTAAATCCATCAGTAATTATTGTATTCTTATTCTTGGAGGCACAAATTAAGACACAATTATTAATGAAAAAATTATCAAAACATTTGGATAAAAATAATTCCAACAAGCAGAGATATACAATTCAGTTCTATGCAAGCCTACAAAATCTTTCATGCCCACGATCAAAAAGAAATTTTTTTTAAATACTGACAAATTGCACATGGCTATAAAGTAATGGACTAACATTTCGACATATATCAACCGGAATGTAAGCAGCTAAATCAGTGATTTGAACACCCTTGGTCCACTGCATATGCTGCTTCCTTGAGTAAACAACCAAACTGCAGAGGCAAAAAGAGAACATGATACCTAAGATTTTATAGCCTCTTGTAAATAGCAGAACAGCTTCATTTTTTTTTTTTTTTTAGAGAAAAAGTGTAGTGGGGTATGGGTGGAGGAAGTAATAATTATTAAACCTTAATTAGAATCATGAAATAGAAAGACTTGATTTTATCTTCCAATTCATACTGATAAATACATTAGGTGATGATATAGTTATCTTTGATAAAATGAACGAAAAAATATTATAACTACTTTTGCACAAAATATCACAACACCATCTAAAAACCATGTCTCGTCTCTGGAACTGAAATCTTCCTGCAGTAATAACAGGCCTTGGGAAGCCGTCTGGATGTCCTTTACTGTAAAGAAAAAGACTTCTCATTTCTGATTAAGTCTAAGTGACTTGGGGCATTTTCTACATCCAGAAGATACAGGAAGACATACTGAAACTCAAAATTCTCTGAACATTTGTAGTCTCCTGAAAAACAGAGAGTCCGGGCCGTTTTTCTCTCTATGCTTTTTACATCAAACATTAGACTCATGAAACAGTGAGTACATTTAAAATTCTGTAATTCAACCAAAGTACCGGGCCTTGGATTCCGTGGGCTTTCATAGTCCACCAGATCTTCACACTTAACACGGTTGGTATTTCTAACCATTTCTGGTCCATGTTCTGAAATTGGTTTTAGTGACACGATTCTTTCTGGCCACTTTATTGTGTATGTGTGATTATACTGGATTTTTTTTTTGTTTGTTTTATATTTCAGTCTCACAAATGATTTAGTTCCAGGAAACATAGCACGTGACCATGGGTATAAAGTTCTGTTATAAAATGTGTACATTTATTCACAATCCATAAAATGTTGTCTGTTTCTATGATGAACTAGTATTTGTCCACTTGTCACACACCTGCACTACATGGCACTGTTTCAGAAGGGATCCATCTTTGTGAAGCACTTCCAACTAGGCCATCAGGTCCCTGGATTATGAAATGATCTGCACTGTGTACCCAGCATGTGATTCAATAATAATTACATTTTATTCTCAAAACACCCTATGACTCCCCAATATTTTGAAGAGTATTTAAGTGTACTTCTAGAATAATAAAATAATTATCAAAGCCAGACTATTTCCATAAAGTTTCAATTTATAGTAATTTGCCTCAACATAGTACTTTTTAAGATGTATTTATTCATGGAAGCCTTGAGATTAATACATACACTACTTATCTTGTGAAAATCTTGCTTTATTCTTATTAAATGATCACGTACCTAAAATTTTAGGTTGAACTCTTAGAGAATCTAGATATAGATAACAGAAAACCTTAAACTTATTATCACATAAAATTTCTTCATCTAAGAAGATGAAAATATTACCTCATCAGGAACATTTTAATCAGAGATTAAGATGTATTTATGAGATTTTTAAAAGTCTGAACAATACTGTTTACAAAGTACTTTGAGAACTATTTAGTGTGACTGAGTGGATAATTTTAACAAATAAGGTTACTCTTGTACAATCTTATTATTATCCTTGAAATTCAGAGAGAAAAGGAACTGTGTCCTATATTTTAGGTCAAGGTACAGGAAATTACACTGATAAAAGTATTCAAAACTAAAACAATGGGAAAATGTAGCTTGATATTTTTTTACCCAACACAATTAAAGGGGAAAAATATTCATGAAAAGTAACTTGAAGTCCATGGTTTAGGTATGTCTGTACATACATGTGCATAGAATATTCCAGCATGGTTTCATGTGCCATTTCCCCAGTTTCGTACATTTAAAGTTTAAGGATAAATCAAATTCATTCCAGAAAAGCACAGAATCCTATGAGGTAATGGGCTCTCTCTAGTGCATAATAAATAAATCAAAGAGAAACACGGCAGAAAATTCTTCACTGAAAATAGTCAGGACCATTCGATCCCAAGGACAAGCAAGAAATAGTCACATCCAGGGAGTGAGTACACGGATTAGGTTATAATAACAGAGAACCAACTTCCAAAATAGAAACCGGTCTCAATTGTTGAGAAACGTGTAACTGGAGCCCGGCCACAGAGCTGGCTGATGCGCGTGGACCAGAACGCACGGTGGTCTCGGGCCGGGGCTGGGCGCCGGCCAAACACCGCACCCGACAAACGCTGGTTACTGCCGTGCGTGTCATCAGCAAGGCAGTGGTACTGCTGATACGGCCACCTCTGCTTTACACATCCTCATGTGTCCACTACTAATCGTGCTTGAACAAGTTTTAATAAGGACTTAATAAATTCTGAAGGAAGCATTTCTGATTCCATAAACTGACACATATATAAAATACCATGCTTGTTGCCTCTCATAGCCGTGAAAGGGACATTTCTAGACACTCCTGAAAGGAAACTAAGTATAGAGCGGAATACCGAAAGAGAGGGGTATTCCGAGATGACATAAATCACGCCCGTCAGGGAGAACCAGGAAATTCTAAATGCGGGTTGATGGCTTTGTGACGAGGCACATCCTCGGGCGAGAGCCCGGTTTCCTCTTGCAAGTGCCCTTCCTCGTCTTCTCTGCTGACCTCATTCAGCTCCATGCAGTGCGAGGGAAAACAAAGCATCATGTTTCCCAACAGTTTAGTGAAGGGCTGACAATCTGCACAATGTTATCGCTCAGGCTGTGTCATCTGATACGCGTGTTTCCAGAACAGGTCTTAGAAGAAAGGCCTGGGACGCATTTTAAAAGCAAGTTCATCAAATGCTTTTGCAACAAATAAACATCAGACACATGTAAACGTCTATGCAAAATCTCAACTGAATTCTATAGTATAAGGTAAAGAGCTGTGAGACTGTCCTTTTGAATCAAAGCATGAAAACTTGCTGAAATAGTCGCAGTTTTCAATCAGAAATATAAAACTATACGTTCCTAAGTATTTTTTGAAGATGTTGGTTTGACTTTTGCTTCCAAATGTTATCCTTTTTACATTAAAATAATACATGTAAGTAAATGTTTTTATTTATTTGACAAAAACCTACCAAAAAGCTGTTTGATGACTTCTACATTACTAACCTTCAATATTGCCACACATTTGGGGTGGGGGGAGAAGAAAATAAAACAATGAAAATGAGTGCTGTATAACTGTTATAAAGAAGAATCTAACTGATAAATTACTTAATTTGCATAATCCACGATAGCTAAATTATAGATCTATTCCTCAGTTGTGTACCTCTAGTCATGAAATGCAATTTTCAATTATTTTTAAGGTGACATTGGTTCACGAAACCCAGTAGGTTTCAGCTGTACACTTTAACAGTCAGGCATATATATTTACACTGTGTTCACCTCCTGTAGTTACATTTCTTTCTGTCACCACATATTGGACCCCCTTTACCCCGTCTACCTCCCTCCTCTCCCCCTCCACCCTCTGGTAACCACTAGTCCACAGCCCACGTCCACAAGAAAGGTTTTTAAGCATTATAAAGTAAGCACATACCATCATCTGCGTCGGTTACGTTAAACACGAGAACGGTGGACCCCGGAGGCAGATCCTCCATTAAAGACGTGCTGTACGAAGTCAGGCTGAACACGGGCGGGTTGTCATTCACGTCGAGGACATTGAAGTAAACCCGGATGGAGGTAAACTGCCCGCCGCCGTCCTCAGCTCGAACAGTGAGGATGTAATATTGCTGTGCTTCATAATCTAATACTCGAGTCAAATTAAAGACTCCAGTAACTGGATTCAAGAAAAATATGCCATCTTCATCATCTTCATTCACAACATATGTGATTTCTCCATTCACCCCAGAGTCGTCGTCCGTAGCTAAAATAGCTGCTACCAAAGAACCTACGAAAAACGGAAGAAATTAGCAGTTTAAATTAACGAGGAGAGGGGCGTTACTAAGAGAATATACACAAATACACGAAAGTTTATTTGTACGGTGAAATATATTTTAACTAGAGACTCACTAAGAAAACATAATGAACAAAATCTGCTGATTTCTACATTTCCACTGATACCAGCGTTTCCAGATATTAACAAAACACATGGCGTACTCAGCGTCCAGTAGGTCTTATGTGGCAGTGTCAATTATTGTTCTACCTGGCACTACCAATTCATAGCCACACGTCAACGTGTTCAGTGAACATACACGGGGGCCCACTGCGAGTGTCAGGAACTGGGGAGTCCAGGCAATAATAACACAGACGTATGCCCGGGGTATCACCTGACAGCTCGTACGGCCGTTGGTGTAATTAAGGCAAGAAACAAATGTGATGGGAATTTCATGCAGACGTGCACAGCTCCTCTTGGGGAGAGCAGGGAAAACCGTGCTGAGGAATGAGTGTCTTCTGTAAAGATTTCCTTCTGGATTAAATGCGTTTCCGAAACATATACCGTATTATGCAGTACGGAGTTAAAATGATAAGAATATCCGGCTGTGAGGTGCGCACGCCAGACACACGGACACTGAGCACGCGACAATCACAGCACGGTGAGTTCAAAGAGGCAAAGTGACAGCTCAGGATTCCTGCTCCGCTGGCTTGTGCTGAGCACCTACGAGCCCGCGAAGTCCACATTAGCAGACTGCTTCCACATTCTGAATTAGCCTCTTACCCTAATTCTCATGGGAACGACCGTTCTCATTCTACAGAAGAAGGAACCGAAGCTAAGAGAAGTGAATTCACTCGTCCTGGGTCGCACGGCCCGTAAGGGTCACAGCCACCAGTCACAGCGTACACATTTCCGTACCTAGTAGCACACGGTGGAAACTAGCGACTAATTAAGAGCAGCCAAAACTCAAGTCCACAACTGCAGGCAAAGGCGACCCCTGCGAAACACCCCCGCGGGCGCGGCCCCCACCTGGGCTCGTGTCTTCTGGGATGTCAAAGGAGTACACGGGCCGGGAGAAGCGGGGCGAGTGGTCGTTCAGGTCGCTGACGGTGATGTTGACCCTCACGTCGGAGGACTGCAGGCCGTCGTCCGCCCGCACCAGCAGCGAGTACTTGGAGCGGCGCTCCCGGTCCAGCCTCCTGGTGGCGATCAGGTCCCCGGACTCGGGGTCGATGCGGAAGCTGTCGTCGGCGCCGCTGATGATCGCGTATGTGACGAGAGCGTTGGCACCCTACGGGAAGCAGACCAGCGTCCACAGAGTCAGGAGTGGGGCGGGAAGGGCATCGCGCCTTCGGTGTATCTGACAGACAGGGCGGGGCCCTGGGCCTCACTTCGTGATACTATGAGATTTCAAAAGGTAACGGGGCCCATGTAGCACGTGACACAGCCTTTCCCCATTCCTCCCACCAAATCACACAGCCAATCTCGACCTCCGGGCTCAGCTATATGTATTTTTAAATTCCTACATACACACAGGGAAAGGAGCCAAGCTGTCGCTGTGATCGTGCCAATGATGACACTCCTGTCAACCAAATGGCAAGGTTTGCTGAAGGCTTGTTCTCTGCGTGGCACAGTGACAGCACTATGCATGCCTTACCGAGTCTCAACTCCAGGAGGCACTAGTTCCCAAACGAAGACGCAGATCCCGGCACCCTGGTGAACTCACACCTGGCCACACCGTGTTAGGGTGGGGTTCAGACCCAAGTCTGCCCTAGCAAGCTCCGGTGCCTCAGTTCGGCATAAAGAGGCGACTCAGCCGGGCGAGCACGCAGTGGAGGAGCCTCGAGAGATTATTCTGATTGATTCATTTGGGGAAGATAAAATGAAGAGCTTGTGTGGAAGTGAACTGGGCTTTGAAGAATGGAATTATGGTTATTATTATTATTTTTTTTTTTAGCAAGAACTAGGGGAAAACAGCTGAGTTTAAGCAGAAGGGCAGAGGAAAGAATGGCATGCCTGCATCACTGCTGAACACTTTGGTTGTGTGGAAGAAAAGAAGAAAGAAGGAAAAAGAAAAAAGAAGAGAGTTAAGCTAAAATCTTAGATTGTGGGTCTGTTTTGGAGAATCTCAATTGTAATATGTATCGGCTTGAATTCTGTAGCCAAGAAACACCGCTGAGCTCGTTTCCATTGAAAACGGTCTTCTAAAAGGCTCCGATCCTGTGGGATGGACTATCGGGGAGACGCCGCAGGAGGGGGGCCGTGCGGGTAGGCCAAGCCCCAGAGACTGGAGCTTCACTTCAAGGGGACACCTGACAGAATCTGTACCCTTTCGGGTTCCAAGTCCCTGTCCAGAGAAGGGAAAGCAGGGATGTTTTCTAATGTTCTCTCAGGGCTCTGAGCTGTGGCCCCCCGAAACCGTAAAGAGTGAACTAGGAAGTTGGCAGAAGGAATGGAAAGCAGAGAAAAAGAGAACATTCATTACGTGTTTATGAAGTGCTAAGCACTGCTCTGAGCGCATGGCTTCATGGGCACGGGGTGACCTCATCCTTCAAGGCAACCAGTTAGGTAAGAACTATTCTTATCCCCATTTCGATGATAAAGAGACGGAGACGCAGGAATGTAAACCCTGGCCGTCTCGTGCCAAAACTTAGACTCTAAGTCATTACGTACCCAGCATCAGACACCGGACAGATTTGGAATATCTGACAAGCTATTGGATATAGAGATAACAATAACATTTCCATATAGTCTCATGTCCTACTTTTAACAAGTCTATGTGGCGGGTAAAAGTGAAAAAAAAAAAAAAGCAAAAAAGTTTTAACTATCAGATGACTCTGGCTGGGAATGAGAACACTCCTGCTGAAGACACTCCAGGACAAGGTTAGTTCTGACACGGGAGAAACTGCAGTGTGGTATGTGACGGAGCTGAAGGGCAGTGTCACAGAAGACGGTGGTGTGGCAATCAGAGACTTGAAGCCACAAGAGTTGCTGAGAATTTAAATTAGAACAGAGGAAGGAACAGCAGTATAAAGGCTGAATATCAACGTTTTAAGGGCTGGAAGAAGGAGCAGAGCCAGGGGCTGAGGGAGGAAGGAGGAGGAGGCCCTAGGAGGAGGAGGCCCCCAGTGAGCGAGGTTAAAGGGCCCTGGGCCACAGACCGGTACCAGTCCGTGGCCTGTTAGGAACTGGGCCGTACAAGAGGAGGTGGGCGGTGGGTGAGGGAGCAAAGCTTCATCTGTATCTGCAGCTGCTCCCTGGAGCTAGCATCACCGCCTCAGCTCCACCTCGGATCATCAGGCATGAGATTCTTATAGCAGCACGGCCCCTGGTACCAAAAAGGTTGGGGACCGCTGGTAAAGGAAGGGTTTCAAGACAGAGTAGGTTTTAACAATGTTGAAATAAAGAAATTAAGAGAATTAAAACTAAAGCACCTATCCAGATTTGATGATGGGGTATGCTAACTCCACAGTATTTTAAATCTATTATACACGTATCTACACAGTGTAGAAATCATAAGCAGTTTGACTCAGGTATGTTAATTTATGTCTAACTGAAACAATGAGTTAAATCCTCTACACCGCACTGGTCGAGAGCTGATGCCCCGGTGTCTCCCTGTTGCATGACATCCCGGCTGTACTACTTGCTAATGGTGTCACTGGGCCACCGCTGACCCTCTCTGAGCCTTTGCCTCCTTATCCGGACTATCGGGATGATGACACTACCTGCCAGAGAGGGCTGCTGTGAGGATTAAGGAATTCATACATGTAAAGAAGCTGGAACAGTCCCTGAGAATCAGTTAAGTATATGACGGTGCTTAGTCATCATAGATTTAGCTGTTATTTTTATTCCTGTTTTTAACATTTTCTTGTAAGAGAAATATAATGGGTTAAGTATATTTGATAACTGAGATGTCTGCAAATGAGGAATTTAAATCAAACACAATTAGAACTGCTATATATTCCAGGGGAAAGATGTTTACCGATTTCTTATTATATATAACTATTGAGGTATACGTGATATTGGAATTGAGTTCCAAATATACTTTTTGACTTGAAGATGCTCACACAAAACAAATATGTCTTTTACCATCGTTAACCTCTAGAAATGTATTTATTAAAATATCCAGGCTCAGAACTGTCAAGAAGGATATTAGGAAGAACATGAGTTTAGGGTTTGTAGGATATAAGGCCGACGTGATAGGAGATTACGGCAATCACAGTTTCCATGTATCTTTTCCATCAGAGACTAAATCTGCTTAACCTTCACGGTCAAGCACATAAGACCATGATTTCTAACAGTCAAAGGCAAAAATACTCTTTCAAACGTATGTTTAACAGTATATTTCTGTACTGTGGTCCCCGAGCCAACCTTAACGTTTCATTAAGTAAATGCCTACAAGCACATTTTAATTTAGTAATGAAACTGCTGAGTTTAACATACTGCCCACGTTTATCTTGTATGTTCAGGTGCACCTGGGAGTATCTAACATGCATTGTAATTTTATGGTCTAACAAAAACATTCAAAGAGAATTTTAGATTTCTAGTCTGACCACATTCTGTACTATTTGTTCTATTTCACAAGGAATTCCATTAATCTAGTCCAGGTATGAAAACAGCTACATTCAATTCTGACTTGGTAAAATGGTAGCTGTTTGGAAATTAGGGGAAAGCAAAGAAAGAAAACATATTTAAAGCTCTTCCATAAATGATTTGAAGTTTAGAAATGTCCTGTTTACACAATGACTGTGATAATTAATACTTCTAAACTCATGATACTTCTTCTGAACAGAAGTAAAGGTATCAGACTATATTGATAAAATAATGTGGGTTTTTTTGTATTCAAAATCAGCAGATGTGGTGAATTAATAATTCTAGTGAATAGCTGAAAATATCTGGCCAAGAGTAGTGATTTAATTAGGTCTTTCGAAAGTCTATTTATTTGTTTAATGCCCAAAATATGCAGTATCAGCAACACCGCAAGAAACAAATATCATATTTCAGCTGCAGCACGGTGGGAACAATGCTGGTTAAAAATATTTCTCTCTCCCTAGGAACCACGGGAGATAAAAGCACGTGAAAGGAATTCTAAAAGGAAATAGCTATAAGTGGGCAAATGCATTTTACAACCCTTAAGTCGTATTTTCAGAAACAAACATGGTACCATGAAACAAAGTTGGAGCATCCTGGCCCATTATAAGCATCATAATTCTGTTTATAAAGGGAAGAAACAAGAGACTAACAAAGTCACGTGCTTCCAAAAGATGTGTGTCTCGGATGCAGCACGCGTTTCCAATGGTATTTAAATCAGGCTGAACTTGCCCGTGTTGCTTACCCAAACTGCCTTCACCCAGGCATCGCTCCCCAGTGTCCGGCTGGAGTTTCTCTAATATACTCGTGCATTGGCACTTGATTTAATTGTTACAGAAAAGTGCATAAATAACAATATATTGACTCAGAATTTTTGGATGACCTACATAATCTTAATGTTTTAAAGAATTCTATTAATCTCTCAAAATCTGTGTACTGGATAGTTGTGAGACAATTTGACAGTGATGAGAAAAATGATACGAACAGAGCCATTCACTGCGAAATGCAGTGGGAGCAGCCCCCTCCCCCCGAGGGAGCGCCTGGTGCCTTGACCCTCTGGAAGGTCTGAAGTGGGCACAGCCACCTTCGCGTGGGGCCAGACCAGCACTGTCCTCCGAACGATGGTCCGGAAAGCGAGCAGGGAAGCAGACACCCTGGCCACAAGGACCGACGCTGAGGACAGTGTTCGGAACCGGTAACCGGCCAGGGCGAGCCCAGGGCGACCCAGCGTATGGCTCCGACAGACATCCTGCCTTCCACTCATGGAGTTACTTCCTTTTCTCATCAGAAATCGCCAATAACTGGGACGTAATACAGGTTTCTGCCTAAATCTATACCCCTAGATTGCATTTTTTTTTAATCTCAAAGGCTTGTTGCCATTTATTTTGCCTTTCTTTTCTTTTTTCCTGCTTAATGCTGACTGCAAAGTAGAGGAAACACTCTGTATTTCAATACTTAGTCCCAGTCAAACTCAGTGAAGAAAGAAACAGAGCCACGATTTGGTAAGAGAGAAAATATGCCATAATTACATATATATATATATATATATATATATATATATATATATATATATATATATATAATTATATATCTATGTATTATATATATATATAATACACACATACATATATATGTAATTTAAAAATTATAAGATATCCTTAAAATTTTTAAATTTTAATTTGTTTAAAATTACAAATAAAAATAAATCCTTGGTGGCTATAATATAGGACATTGAAATAATAAAAGCATAAAAATTTTTTTTGCTGAGAATTAAAAATAATATGGCTATGGAATGTAAAACGAAACCAGCAATTAAGAGAGCTGTGAATTGCTGGTCAAAGAAAAAAATGCCTCTTTATAGTCTCCATCATATTTTAATAACACACTTCAACAATGAGTGTTCTTAGGAAAAGAGCACACAATGCCGAATCTCAGTCGGGTAAGAAAAGTTGTCAACATACTAGAAATCTGATAAACCACAGGAACCCTAGGTTTTAAAAATCAGAGACGGGCTGAGCTACCTCGTCAGCGTCCACGGCTGTCAGCTGCATGATCTTGGAGCCGTCGCCCGTGTTCTCCTCCACGGTGAGGTCCAGCATGTCCGTCGGAAACACCGGGGGGTTGTCATTGATGTCCTGAAGCGTGATTTCTACCTGCAGGGACAGAAAGAAGCCACCCGTGAATGTTGAGATGCCAACGCACATCTCTACCAAGAGTCTGCTCAACTAGGCCTTTATACAGAACATCCAAACAACAGAAAACATCCTCGGGGAAGCTGTGAAATCTTTATAGAGAGAAATATAAATTCAAGCAGAAAATACCTGACCGGTTGATAGTATCTGATTTTAAATGATTGTTGCCTTGCAGTTTATACTAGAAAAGGTTCACTCGCTGATCAACTGTCATTTTAATCCCCAGACTTATACACCAGTGACGAGCTGCCCAGATTCAGGACCGTCTTTCATTCAACCGTTAAATGTCACTTGACACAGATGAGGCGGTGTAAAATTTCTTCTTGAAATGTTCACACATTGGCAACTAAGTCTGGAGTACGTAAAGAAGGTCACATTGATTTAAGAAACACTCAGCATTCCCCCTTTCAAAGTTAATTCTCAACCTATCGGAGAAGAAAAACACACACATCTTCTTTCCTATTTTCACTTCTATTGGTACTTCCTAATGTCACTGGAGCTAAACAAGCGTCCCTTTCAGAGGTAGTGCTTATAAAGACTGCAAGTATTACAGCTTTGTTTGAAAGATCCTGGGCAGAGTTGTTTGCTTGTTTCCCTACTTAAGAGAAAGTGTTTGGAAGAAAGGGTGTGTGAAGTCTAAATAATAACTTCGAACCACGAGCTATGTGCTAAAAGCTGAAAATCTGATAAGAAAGGGGAAGACTGCTGCTAATAAAACTGCGAGTTCCCCCAGACAGGTCACAAAATGAAGTCATGGAGGAAAACCCATCTATCCATTTAGCATCGGATGGAACCGAGACATGTTCCTCATAGAACGAAATGTCACCTTTTGTAGTTATATTGTCAAAACTCCATAAAATCCAAGAGTGATGAGGATAAATATGAAGAGAGGGGAGAGAGCAAAATAACTCTGGTTGTCTCCTTTTCCAGGCCTGGGGCGGTGGGGTGAGTTTAGGGTAGGGGGGTAGGAAAAAGTAATAGGTAGGATTGTCATTAGTCTGTGACAAGGAATGAGAAGAAAGCACAGAAGAGCTGGGCAAATAAATAAGTAAGCAATTGATAAAAAAGAAAAAAAAAAAGAGAGAGAGAACAGTATCCAAAATTAAATACTAAAGAGTTATTATACCTGAGGGTTTTGATCACAGCAAATGGTTCAAATAAGGAGGGAACAGTGACAACAGGCAATCTCAGCAGTCAGCAATCTGCCACTTCTGGTTTGGGCCAGGGTCATTCTCTACACCACTTGCTTTAAGAAAGGCCCGCGTTAACTGCAGGGCATAAAGGGGCGTGTCCAGCTTCCTCGCAGAGCGGTCCAGCAGGTGTTGAAACAGAAAGACTGGACGGAGCTCAGACCCTGGCTCTGCAGCTCACACAGCTGGGCAAACAGGAGCGCTTACGCTGCTTAGCCTCACTCTCCTCATTTTAAAGTCGGAATAAGAAGTGTCTTCGAGCACTTTATGAAGACTAGGCCCTGATGATGTCGGAAAAAGTGCTTAGCGCAGAAGAAAGTGTTTGATAGAAAACTGATCTTGGTTTTCAAGCTGCCAGAACAGAGCTAGGAGCTCCTGGGAGACTCTGAGAAAAGAGATTCTATAAATCAGAGTTCCAGGTCCTATGACCCAAGTCAAACCGATTCAATTCACTGTTCGGTTCTGGTACATCTGAATATGTACTGAACTTTCCTGAAGGAAGCGCCTTGAGAAACATACACACACATACATGCACTTCAAAAGGCTGAAAACTATGCACTTAGGAATCCTATGCAATCCAGAAAAGTGTGGCTCTCTAAGTTCTCGCAATAGCCTGGGCTATAAATTACACAGAAGACGACATCGGAACTCACTGGGACAGGCAGACGTTATCCTGCAACTCCATCACCTCTGAGCCCTGTGCCACGTTCCCGGCTACCACGGATCCCAGACTGTGGACCCTGCTGGCCTGTGAGGTGATCGAGCACTGACTCCCATCCTTATTTGCTCAGTATTTTAGTATCTATCACATCAAGGGCACATGTGAGTCACATAAAATACAGAATAAAATGAGACAGGTAAGCACATCTTACAGGAAGTGAGGTTTGGTAATAAAAACATGTACACATAGAAATATTTTCTGTCTTCGCTGGGAAAGCACACTGTTGACATCCTGATTTCAGAAAGCCTGTCCCCCACACCATGAAAAAGTCTTTGAACTGCTTTACATCTTGCCCTTGGCAGGTACCACCCTTCCGATAATTCCAGGTCTTCAGCGTGATTGGCTCACTTGTGGATCTAAGCGTCTTGTGCCATTCCTATTCCCTCTCTGGATGAAGATGTGGTATGCTTTATTGTGAAATGTTACCATGTAAAACACAGCAATCGAACATTAAATGTTCAAAGAGGCTATCTGGAAACAAAAATTAAGACATAATCTTAAAGACATTTCTATACAAATGAGATCTCTTTAAATAAAACAGACAATGGCTATTGGTGGTTTAAAAGTCTGAGCTTTTAAAATAGTCTACAATATTACTCCTAAACTAAAAAAAAAAAAAAAAAAAAAGTAGATGTTGAAAAGTTCTTTCCATTCTTTTCAAAGACAAACCAAAAACCACTGCATCACTAAGCTTTTATTGCTAGCATTTCCCCTACAGTGTTTTACATGTATCTTTACATTTGCTTAGACCTGAAATAAGTAAAATAATTGCATTTAAATATTCTTTTTGCCAAAAAAAGATCGCATTGTGAATTCGGAAGCTTCTCTTCACAAGTGGCTGTATTTTAAATAGAAACAAAACAAATAAAAACTGTCAATCAACAGCTTCCATAATCTAAGTGCAGGGGGCATTTTCAAGGTATCGATTCTGAACACTTGTGAAAACTGACCCTCAAAGATGAATGAGACAGGACACCGGAAGATAAGGCACTTGCATATCGTATGCCTGCCTATCGGATGCTGACCTTTGTGCTAACTTCACCTGTGACAATTGCAATGGCAGCTGGCAGCTTCGTGGCTGACTTAGTCCTAACAAAAACATCAGCTGCCATTAATGCCTGAGCCATAGGTCCTGTCCGCTGCCACCACTTCCGTCACCTGAGACACCTGATCCCCAGAAAATGAAACCCTGGTGAATGAATGATTATATTTAGGGACAAAAATATAGTTGAGATTAAGGGAGATGATGACCCGTTAATTCTAAATGATCTGTCTTTTAGTAGTTTAATAAACATAAACGTTAAATTTAAAATACAGCTTTAAATAGTGTCACCAAACTTTTTTTATTCTGAAGGAACAGAGCCCTTGATATTTGGCTTGCTGAACAGTTAAACAGATAATTGAAAACCAAAAAACTTATTGTGCAAATACCTGCCATAAAATCAGTACAATGCTTTCCTATTTTAATTTTTTTTCCTGGAATATGTAGGCTACACTTTTACACTGCACTGCATCAAGAATGATAACATACCTTGGGGATTTATTTTTAATTTTTTAAGTGAATAAATCAGAATATAACTATGTATCAATGAGCACTCATTAAAAAGCAATTATTATCAAATCATTGCATATCTGTTTCTATAGCTATAAAACATGGCATTTAATTGACTTAAAATGATGTTATGAAAGTAATGGATTATAGCCAAGGCAGAGGAATGGACGAAGATGGCCAAGTCCAGTATAAGCTCCTTCCCCAGTTAATAAACTGGCGATTGCACTGCGGTCACTATCTCAAGGACAATTAAAACCATATTCTTAAATTTATAACCTCTCTGCAAGCTACGTAAAGTGGTCCTTAATAAATTGGGATAAACACATCTAAACGTATATTTAATTCACAAACTTCCTGCAATCTATATAAAATAATTCTTAATAAATGAAAATGAAAAACAATCTATTCTTTTTCCTTTTGAGAAACTGCAGGAATTATAGGAAACCAAAAGTTCATAAACCCATTCATTTGCAAGCAGCTGTATTCACCTTTTCAGAAGGAATCTTAAATACCATCAAGTCCATCTCCTTTATTTCACAGAGAATCAAAAGCAAGGTATCAGAATGGCAAGTGATTTATCTAAGAAAAACAACGGTCGGCCTCCTAATTCTAGTCCATTCATTGATTTTTCCAGGAACTTGTGGAGTGAGCCAGGGCTAGGAGCCAGCTGAACGCCTGAGACCAAAGCTTTTAGCCTTTGCAGGAAGACTATGATCTTTATACAAAATATGCATTCGATGGCGACAGGAAACTGATTTTTGAAGAAACTAACTAATAATAATTGGCTGTCTATTCCACAGACACTATTTTATCCACATTTTTGTTTATTTTTAAGTTCTCTCATATTTCCATGATGAAAAAACAACCTCTGTGGGTTTCTTATCGCTGCCACTGGAACACTATTAGACATCCAGCAGACAGGTGCTGGGTGCATGTTACAAATAAAGAAACTTTGGTTAAATGCTCTGTGGATACTGTTGAAAGTTATTGCTTTAAAAACATCTACAAAGAACCTGTTTCTTTTTCTTGCAAAAATGCTATCATAAATATTCCTTTTCAGAAATGACTAAAATCTGAATGGTTGGTCGGAGAGACACAAAGTACACAAATTAAACTAGTCCAAGAAGACACATCAAGGCAAGAAGTGCTTTCTTTGGTGGCAAAATGTTACGATTTACATTATTGGCATTTTGTTTCTGTGGAACGAACACCCCCACAATTAAATTCCTCAAACAATACTATTATCTAGATCCCATAAATTATGACAAAGAATTGCACCAAAAATAATGCTTAGAGTTTACAAGTATTATCTGTAAAGATAGAATGATACTGTCACCAAGATTGTATTAAATATATCATTTAGTTTACAGTTCTGAAAAAAAAAAACCCACAAACTGATTTCAATAATTGTATTCTGTGGCTCTGATTGCTTTAATAAATTTATACATTAGAGGCCCAGAGCCCCCCTCAGGCCCAGAGGAGGGCCCCGATGCCCCAAGCCCCGCCCACCTCGTGCGCAGTCTAAGAGCCAACACTGGGACAAGCAAGCGCTCCAGCCCCAACCTCACAGTGCGGTGGCCAAGCTGCAACCAGGCGGGTGAGAACTCAGAGCCCTGCCCACCCGCTGTAGTAGCCGCGACCCTATCATGGCCAGTGGGCACACGTGAGGGACAACTGAGTGTCTGACTCTGGTGCACAGTGGAGGTTATGCTTCTGGGCTACCCAAAATAACAGCTCCTACACAAGGTCACTCCTTCAAGACTGAGGAGGAAGCCATCGCACCCGACATCTATCGTCAAACACAGAGAGACAGGCAAAATGAAGAGACAGATATGTTGGGAACCGGAGAACAAAGCAAATCCCCATAAAACAAATCTTAATAAAATGAAGATAAATAATCTACCTGGTATAGAATTCAAAGTAATGGTCATAAAGATGTTCAATGATTCAAGGAGAAGAATGAACACAGTAAAAACTTCAACAATGAGATAGAAAATGCATGACCATACCAAATAGATGTTATAACTGAACTGAAAAAAATACACACGAGAGGTAAAACAGCAGGATGAATGAAATCAAAGTGTGAATCAGTGAGATGAAAGACAAAGCAATAGAAAACACCCATTCTAAACAGCAATGTGAAAAAACAAAAATTAAAAGAAGAGAGGATACCTCATGGGACCTCTGGAGTATCGAGCAGAATGACATTTGAATGATAAGAGACCCAGAAGGAGAAGACAGAGAGGAAAGGGCTAGAAAAATTATTTGAAGAAATAATGGCTGAAAACTTCCCTAATTTGGGAAGAAAGCAGATATCCTGGTCCAGGAAGCCCAGAGAGTTCTAAAAAAGATGAACTCAAAGAGACTCACGCCAAGACATATCATGATGATAATGGTAAAAGTTAAGAATAAAAACAGAATCTTAAAAGCAGCAAAACAAAACCAACTTATCACATACAAAGTAAACCCCATAAGGCTATCAGCAGATTTTTCAATGAAAATTTTACAGATCAGGAGGGGGTGGCATGGTATAGTCAGAGTACTGAAGAAAAAAAAAAATCCAACCGAGATTTCTCTCCCTCTTCAAGGTTGTTTAGAATTGAAGAAGAGCTTAAGAGTTTTCCAGATAAGCAAAAGTTAAAGGAGTGACTCACCACTAAAGTGGCCTTATAAGAAATGTTAAAGAGATGTCTCTTAGCTAAAAAAGGAATTAAGAAGAAAACATATGAAAGTAAAATCCACATGGAAAAGCTACATGATAAAGGTAGGGAGTCAACCTCTTATAAAGCAAGTATGAAGGGTGAAAGACAAAAAGTAGTAAAAATTAATTGAAAATAAAATAATTGCTTAAGTAGTACACAAAATATGAAGACATAAAAAGTGTCACGCAAAACATAAAACATTAGGGCTGAGGAGTAAAAATGTAAAGCTGTCAACTGTGCTATAATTTAAGTTCTATCAACTTAAAAGAGACTGTAATATACATAGGCTATTATATGTGAACAGCATGGTAATCACACACATACACAAAACCATAATAAAGACATAAAAGAAAATAAGAAAGGAATCTAAGCATAAAACTAAAGAGAGCCATCAAACTACAAAGAAAGAAAAAAATAGAGAAGAAACATAAAAACAGCCAGAAAACTTTTAACGAAATAGCAATAAGCATATACCTATCAATAATTACTTTGGAAGATGGGAATAGAAAATGCCAGTTAATGCCTACCACTATTTCAGAAGCAGCTACCCTAAACGCCGGGAAAGGCATGAATAAACCCGAAAGCTGAGCTCCTTCAAACATGCATTTCCCTTAAACGGTCATTATAATGTCACTCCAATAACACTTGGCTAAATGACACCCTACTATACCGTGTATATGTGCTATAAAAATTCAGTGAGGAAAAAAGTCTAATCTTACACTGAAAACAATTTTTATTTCGTCAGAGTGAAACAAATCGCTGAGACCAACGACTTAATTTTCTGCACGGAGGCTCAAGTGAAGAGTTGAAGTGGAAAGCACGGAACCAGACTGAAATCCACTCCAGGGCCAGCCCAGCCCTCACGCCTGGGTTGTCACTTCCTTTGACCCTGGAAAGGAAAACTCCACCTTTCCTGCCTGAGGCTGTGTGTGTGTGTGTGTGTGTGTGTGTGTGTGTGTGTGCAGGGCGAGCTGGCCCGCCTGGCAGGGACAGGCTCGGCGCTGAGGGACAACTCAAAATCACTGCATCATGGGCAAAGGAACCTTCTGTGTCTTAACCATTAGACTTGGAAATGAAGACCAACATTTATTAAACAAAGACATCAAAATAGAGATATCAAAACAAGGTAAATAATCAAGTTTGTGTTTCAAATATTTGGCAATAGCTCCACATACTCTCTCTTCAAATGAAGCCAGATACTACGCCTTTCACTTAATTCAATAGGATCGGCTACCAATAACAAGCCTTTATTTAGTAGATTTATGTCAATGCCTCTCTCTCTCTCTCTCTCTCTCTCTATATATATATATATATATATATATATATATATATATAGATTAGATATAGATATAGATATAGATATATAGATATATAGATATATATATAGATATATATATATAGATATATCTATATATATATATAGATAGATATAGATATAGATACACACACACACACACACACACACACACACTGAGATTACATAGCAGAAACTCTAATTAAATTTCAGCAGAAAGTTTGACATTCTACATTAGTTTTTTGTTGCTGATTTTTTGTTTTGTTTTGTTTTGTTTTGTAGAAGAAGTAACCACAAAATTTCATCGGGTGAAACACATATCTGATGCCTTTTTAAAATTCAAGTTTTGAGCTCAACTCAGTCATTAGGAGAAAGAAAACCCAACAGCTCCTTGTACTGTCATTTACGCGTTCACACCCTCAGCATGTCTATTTCTTAACAACAGCGACAAACAGCCGTATCGCCATGGAAGGATGGAAGGACGGTGCCAGCGTTTGCATATTTCCTTTAATTTTGCTCTTCGCTTCTTTCCCTATTTGGGGTCACCGCTGGGAATGCCGCTGCCAGGGGCCTGGGTGAAGTGTCTCACTGTGTCCATAATGCTCCATCATGCCACAGAGCCAGAATCTATTATGGTCTACGAGTGACTCACATCTCAGTTATGAGCAGGCGCTAGCCAAGGACAGTTTACATTTCAGAGTCCTAAATGTCAGGGATGCGGTGTCTGCTCTCACTCTGAACAGCGCTTTGAGGTGTTTGTGTATTTGTGATGTGTGACCCACTGAATTCAAGAGTCAGTGGTAGCTGTAGCAACAGCGAAGTGTTTCATCTAGGTGAACTTTCACACTGAAATCGTGAAGGAAATGGGAGGACTCGAACTCTGGACACAAGGCCTCTGAGGCCACACGAGAGCCGCTGGGCAGGGGCGAGGGGCGACCTCTCGGAGCCGCCACTGCGAGGAAGAGTAAACCAAGACTTCCTGAGCACACAGCCCCGTTGCAGGTCCAGACCCCACTCAAGTTCAGGGCTCGTCGGAAAGTAAACCTATGCATTTGGCTATAGTTTTTGTTTAAAACGACAAGAAAAAAATTGGAAAAAAAAAAAAAGAAATCACTGCATTTTACTAGATGAGCAGTAAAATATCTTATATATACTGAACACTATTTTATTATATTGTTTTACAAGAAACACTTTGGCAAAAGGAATAGGATATAAAGATAATATTTGAGGAAGCAACACTTAATTTGGGAATGAGAATCATCTTTTTGGAGTTTCCGGCTTGGAAATATTTGGTCATTTCTAACTTTATACCTTAAATTCGAATTAGGTAATGCACCAATTTAGATATCTGTGCATTTTTCTCACACAAATTTGTACTGTTTTTATTCCAAGTATTCTGGAATACGAGAAAAGAATGGAGCATACACATTTTAGATTCTTGTTAGCTTAATTTTTTAAAGCAAAGTAAAAA
Organism: Macroglossus sobrinus; assembly: GCA_004027375.1. Lineage (NCBI taxonomy): Eukaryota > Metazoa > Chordata > Mammalia > Chiroptera > Pteropodidae > Macroglossus > Macroglossus sobrinus. The sequence goes on from PVKZ01004267.1 coordinate 77,699, forward strand.
TAAACATAATGAGCTTAAACAGAACATATTTCTCATGTAAAAGACATACATGTAACTGTGACCAAGTATATTTCTCAAACGAAAGCAATTACATTACTATCTCACAACTAACACTCCCCCAGCAGACAGAAGAATATGTTCGTAGCATTCCCGTTCCTTACTTGGTAGGAGATACTCATGGCGAGCGAGTGGCTTGGAGAGTAGCCCGAAGGGACAAGCATGGCGGGGAGTGTGGACCAGACAGAGTTAACTCTATTCTTGAAACAAAACGCTTTCTCTAGGTCGCTCAATGTGTGGTGACATAATAAGAAGCTAGTTCTGTTGTGCTTTCAATATTGTTCAAATTAGAACCAAATAAGGTTTTGCTTTTAAGGCAGAGGCAATCATGTGTAACCACTTCAACTTTTCCTGAAATCAATACTGCATAATTTCTGCATTTTAACCAATTCTTAAGGATGCCCCAAAGTAAATGCAGAATCAAAGATCACATGAAAATATGTGTGGTTGCATATGAAACTTATGGAAATTTTTATACTGTTCCTCAAAACAAACTCTGCAGAAACAACCCACTGTACACTTTCCAGTAGATGTTGCTCTGAATGTGCAGACACATCTCGAAAGGAAAATGCATATAAAATAAACAAAAAATAATCTGTGATTTTTTTCCTTCACTTTTGTTTCAGCCCAGCAGATCCAGGCTTTTACAGAATATATAAGGCTCTGTAAAGATCGCCAAAAAATAGAAAAGTAGTTGATTCCCAGGAAGGATACCAGCTGTGGGGTTTGTGGGGGGCTGAATCTCTGACCCCAATTCTTCGCCCTCCCTGTAAGCAACTTCGCAGCCCCTCGCACGAGTGGTGGGCTTCTCTTCTTGCTCTTGACCTTGAGCTCATCCAGGATGTTGTTTGGCCAATGGGATATTTCCAAGTCTGGCACAGGCAGAGGCCTGACCTGTACTTGACCTGTACCTGCTCTCTTGTACCTCTGTCGTAGTCACTAGAACGCGTCCCCGCTCGCCCAGTAGTAGCAGATGGAAACAAGCACCCAGCGAAGGGCACAGCTAAACCTGAGACTTGCAGCCTGAAGCAGAGCCTCCTACACCAGCCCAGCGGTGACCTACCCACAGATGCATAACGGTCAGTATGCACCACTCTAGGGCTTTGAGATTTTGTGGCTGTAGAAGTTGTTAACAGATACCAGTCAAAACGAATGTTTTACTTAATGTTCATGTGCTAAGCAATGAAACGCTTTTATATCTAAAATAAGAGGCAAAAAAGAAGAGGAAAAAAGTTATTGTATACTGCTATCTATGATATGCCCTGTCCTGTGAGATAAGGTTTATTACTATGAACCTATTAACAAATTTTCCTACCTTGTAATACTTTCCATTCTCATTCACTTAACATGCCTCATGCCTGTTTTTTAGAGACGACTCAAAACAAGACATGACCTTCAAGCTTCCCACGCCCCTCCCACATGCCAAAGATCGGGGAAGGAGGTGCGAGCCCCTGACCCAAGAGAACCAGGTCATGCCAGGCTGAGTCAAACACGCCGTCTTTCTTAAGAATGGAAAATCATGAAACACTGGGAAACACAACGGGAAAACAATAACTGCACAACTATAAGAAGAGAACGCAGTCCCATGAATATACGGACTATCTTCAGTAGCTTTTTAATTCCCATGTGAGGCTTGGCTAGACTTTTTTTAAGGAATGACTGCAATGCCAAAACAATCCCTGCCCCATTTCGCCTCTGCACATGAGTCTCCACCCTGGAGGAAATTTCTAGTACTTGACCCAAAGGGCAAGGTTTTGACTTATGGCTATTCTATTTTAGTTGCTCATTAGTATATTGCTTTTATTTCCTTCTGTATTTTTTAAAAGCCATCTCAAATCGTAAGATTAAAGTCTCATTTTAGAGTTTTGTGGATTTTTTTAAACTTCAAAACTGTAACAATTTTCATTTCTATGCAATAGCATTAGCTCATTAATAAACCGAAATACAGTTTTTACCTGATGTAAAATGTAAAAATGTCCTCTAAAAATCTAGAACTCACTGTCAAAATATAAATTTGCAGTGCACTGTAATTTTATTCAGGAATCCTATTTCAATGAACTCAGAAAGGCCGTTTCTCCTCTGAGCTTCCAAGAGGCACTTAACATATGTTTATTCAATGACTTCAGAGCCAATATGCTCGTCGCAGTAGCACATTTTGCTGTCACATACACACAAACGAAGAGGGGGGTGATTCTGTGCAGAATTAAGAGCAGAGGACACGAGTGGGGTGAACCATCAACTAGGACAGTAACATCGAGTAACAGAAGTCCTAAGAATGACCCCGGATGATGATTGGAGTAAAATAAATAAGAAACATTTCTAAAATGTCAAAAATAAGAAATAAATGAGCAAATAAATAGTCTTTAAAAAGACGTTTCAGTATGGAAGGCTATTTGTCTACTTCTTCTCATTGTCAAAGACCAAGTACCAAAGTTTTTTAGTGAAATAATAGTATCGGAAGAAACTTAACAACTTTTAAAAAATATTTCATTTTCAAGAAATCTATGAACTGCTACATAAAGGTAATCTCCCCATAGAAAGAAGAAATTGTGCAAAATACAACAGGACATCTGTATATTTATGAAATTTATCATATAAGACTAAAGAGTAATGAAAAACACATGCCAATCGTAAGTTAGGGACCACGACTAAGCATCTCCATCAAATAGCCCGGCTTGATTATTGTGTCCAATCTACTCTCACTCCTCCATTCATGACTATGTAACCATGGGTAGGATGATATCGATAGATGCTTTAATTTCATCTTTCAATAAAAATTTTTTATTTTTAAATAAAAATTTGAAAATATACTGGTTTTCAAAGGAGTAATCTCTTCACTGAAACCAAAGAGAAAAATGTTTTGTATAATATTCTATTACTAGTTTTTTTTTCCAGACTTCTATTTAAGAAACTATTACATTTTTTAAACACCTAATAAGCATACAAAAATTAAGCCATTGCTGAGTAAGGGGTTCATTGGGACCAGAATTGCAAGCACTTCAAATCTGTCAAAACTAATAAGGAAGACGAAAGAAACATCGCAATTCTGTCTAGACTAATAGAATCGGCACAGTCTGCGTATGTTAATACATGTTACAGGAAATCAATACCCTTCCTCTGGTGGTTATATTCAGATTTGAGCCTTTGATTGTTTGTTCAGTTAATCAGAGAATAGTTTTTAATAAGAGACTAAACTACAATTTTAATCATCTTCATTAACATTTTTCTAATACTAAAAAGTGATTAAGCATTACTGACATGTTTTATTGAGAACAATTCTTAATATTCTATGTATTATATGTGAAAAAACGTAGCAAACTTTCACATAAAATTCCTTTTAAACTACAAAAAAAGTTGTACATTTGGAAGGTCCTTATTTTTAAACGTGTTTTTTGAAAAAAAAAAAAAGCACAACATAAACTATTCATTGTGACAAAAAATGACTCTGTCAGGTTAATATTATTTCAGTGTTAATAATAGTACTCAAAATAGCCAAAGTGTACTTCTTTCAATTTATATCTTTTTAGTAGATAATCATCCTCACCTACCTAATTTCCCTGCGTAAACTTCTTAAAAGCATGGGAAATACAAGTTAGAAATTTGGTTCTTTAAAATACAGCAAGTATGAAATAAGTTCAAAATGTGAAGAGAAATATTAGGTACATACGATTTATATACTAGAAAATATCAATGTGTTTCTTTTAGAATTCTATAATTTATTACTTTCACTCTTCAAAAGTTAGCTTATTAGCATGTTAATATTTTTCATTCTCTTTTAACATGTTTTTAATCATATCAATAAAAAAGTCTTATTTTTTTAAGTGTATTCTTTGTCAAAACTAAAGCTTTATATTTCCACATAATTCCAAGAAATGGTACAGAGCCCCTCACCAGTTTATACACTTCACTTAATCAAGGGTTTTCTGTTGAACACTGTGTAGATACATTTCTTCACAAGATGCATCGTTATTGGTACACAATGGACTTTCAACACAACCAGTGAAGTTGCAAATCAAGCAATTTTCATAAACATTTTACAATAGAGGATCTAGTTCCTGGTTACTCCATAGCCAAAGGAACCATCTTTTAGAAAAAAACTTAATCTTCTCAGTTCAGTTTCCTTCCATATTTAAAATATTCATAGTTGCAACTGAGAAAGTAATCTAAGTTATATCTAGCACAATGGTGAGTAATGAATCTGGAATTTTTCTCTTAGTTTATTGAATAGTGTTTTGAATGTTGTTAAATGTAGAGAAATTGCATTGCACAGTTTTGGTTAGGCGGAATGATGATAAATATTTATTTGGTCAAATGAAAAAAATAAGCTTACAAATCCAAAAACTGGAAGATATAAATAAAATTACTGAAGGCAAGAATCTAAAATAACACAAATATTTTTATTAAAAGAAAACACTTTACAATTAATAATTGTCCATTTGGGGATCTAATTTGAGATTGTTTATAATTTTCAAGTTAGTTTACGACTCATCTATGAAAAGGAACAAAGCTTCTGACCCAGTACTCATTTCGGCAAATAATATTAAATCACAGCTCATTTTTATATTAAAAATGGTGGATCTGTCATATATTATTAGCTTTATGAGCAACGGCTATGCCTCATAATTATATTTCATTAATTTATCCAACAAAAATTTACTTAGGGTCTAATATATGCTATTCTAAGTGGTCGACGTATAATAATGAACAAAACTGTATTTTCTGACCTCCTCCACTTCACGTTCTGACATTCTTCAAGTTATCCTTTATATTGGGCTCTTCACAATGACATTCTGCTGCAGACAGTTTAGGTTTAAAAAGACTACATTCTTCAATGCATTCATTGGTCTATATGTCCGACTCAGGACAATGCATACAACCAGTAACGCAGCTAACTCCTGTCGCGAGGCTGCGTGGGGCGGGGCTGGCACACTTATTGTCTGTCTGATAACATCTATGCTCATGTCTATGAAATCTTTTAAACTGTAAGGTTTGAGCAGGGGGGTGACCGTGTCTTGCTCTGCATGTCCCATTACTCGTCACGAGCCCGGGCCTACCTGCAGCGTTACCCAGGTGTTCTGCCAGAGCAAACTGTTTATTAGAGGAACTAACGATGGAGAATTTGCACTCGGTTCCCTACTAGAAATAATGGCCGTGTGGATAAATGAACAAGGTTTTCTCTACTTTTAATGGGTATTTTTAAAACATTAACTTATTATTTTCTATTTGTTTTAGGTAATAGTAAAATCAACTAAAATATACTAATTTTGTTTTTGCTGCTGAGGGTTTCCCAACATTTTTTAATCTGTTCATTTATGACTGGAGTAGATTTTAATTCTTAGAGGTTCAGTGCTCTGGAAAAGCAAAATTTACCTATAAAGATGCAAAATTTTGAAAGCTTAATGGGTTAATAACTTGGCTTCTTAAATGTACATGATTCTTCAGAACATAAGTAACAAAAAATAAACAACCACTCACGTATGTGTCCATTAATACTCATAAAATAATATATGTAAGAGTTTCTAGAGGCTTAAGAAACTCTTAGCAACACCCAAATTAACTTGTATTGACTCTAGTTTCAAAACCAGTATTCACTGTTAGGCAAGAAAACACAGGGGTAGGGAAGAATAGCAAAATCTGCAGTGGAAACCGTATGAACTTAAATAAGTAAAAATATAAATTTGGTAAACATTTTGTAAATGCATCGTTCTTATACAAATGAGGAACCGAATAAAATTGCAAATTAATTGCATACCCAATAGAATTCAAATTAATAGCAATCGCTGGATTGGGCAGAGGTCGTTTTGCTTCAGGTAAGCTCTGTGTCAGCGGGGTGAGACGGGCACGGGCACCTCTGGGTCACCTGTGTTCTAGCCTTGATGCCACTGTCCCGCCACCCATCACCTTTTCAATGCTTCAGCTTCTTCATTTATAAATGAAGGCCCCCAAATCCAAAATATATATATACAGGCACATATACAACAATCATAAAAAAACAGGTTTTTTATAAACGTGTGCAGGTGGCTGTAAATCTAACTAATTACTAATAATTGTCACACCTTGAAATGCCTGTTAATAAAATCTTATAATTGGTTAAAAGTAGTAATTAAGTTGTTCCTTAAAATGCTTTTCTGGATGGCATCAAAAGTCAGAAAAATCTTTGAGCCAAGTTACAAAGACATCTATTGGAAAATAAAAACTACTGAACCCAGGGCAGAGAGATAAAAGGGCTTGCTTACTTATGGTGCCATGGTTTTAAACTACGTTTACAAATTGGAATTGCCAGATAGAATTTGTAAAATACACACTTTCAGGCGAAAACGACAAGGAACCTCATTCACCAGGGCCCCCAGTAGGTCATCAAATCCTGAGTGAGTACAAAAAAATGGCCATTCAGTGAGATGAACACTCAAGGAAATGCTCATTGGAGCTACAGGTGAAACAGGATAGAAAACATAATCTTTATTATTTGTTGCCCTTTCTGTAGTAATAACTACCTCAAGCAAACCTATGCATGAGAAAATAACTTAGCTGCTTCACCAAATGTGTCATTAAATTTTAAGACAAAAGCTGGCCAACGAAACATTCTCACTATACTTTCAACTTAGAATCACCAAGAAGAAACTTAATAAACTTTTTTTTTTGCCTATAGCTAATATGCTGATCGATTTTCATACTATGTGTTTGATATTGTAAATGTATCTCAAATCATTATGCTGTACACCTGAAACTTATATAGTGCTCTGTGTCAATTATCTCTCATTAAAATTGAAAAAAAAATGAGCTACATGTACAATATCAAACATATAATTTGAACCATCTTTATTTTCATTGGTTTTATAAATTGTTAAATCGCCAATGCATGCATTTAGGGAGAACTGACATGACTACTAGTGTCACTGAATGCTGTTCTGCTGAAGTGCCATTTGTAAGCAACACAACACAAATATTCAACACACACACACACACACACACGAATGCATGCACACACACACACAGACGCTGGTAACAGAAATAAAGCTTCATTTCTTAGAAGGACTAGTTTTAGGCACACTGTAATAACTGTGAACATTTTTAGAGATCTGACCCTTATTCTGATCTCAAACTCCTTTTGGATAAAACATGTCTTTGTTAGAGCAAGTAAGATAAAATCAAGACAAAAAAGGAAGTAGAGGAAAATATTCATGCTGACTCGCTCACTTACGTGAAGCTATACAATGGTGATTCTGACTCAAACAATCCATTGAATTATTACTATCATAGTAAAATTAAGTCAAACAACAGGTTTAAATCAAATTATCATCTAGCTTTCACATAAATTTAAAAACACGTTTCAAATCTGTATCGTTTAAGAAAAAAATTGTTTAATTATTCATAACTAGATTATTAACGGTGGCCATTCCTATTACATTCGTTTGTCTATTTCAAAATTCATTATAATAAAAGCTAACATTTTGTTAAAACAAAATCAATATATATTATTTTTAAAAGTTAGGTTTAGAATTTTAAAAATATTTTGACTACATGAAATCTATAAGAACACAGATTACTAGCATTCTTCCACTTACTATTGTATATGATATTGATCAAGACAAGTTTTCTAAACTTTTACTTCCTTGTGCATAAATATGAATATGATAATATTGTCTTAATGACTGGACCATTGTAAGGATAGAACATGTATCAGAACACTATGAAATCAGTCCACTACTATTACGTAAACAAATGTAATTTGCATTCTTAAAAATGTTCCACACTCAACATTAACGAAACCATGAATCATACATCCCTTACATATATGTAAGAAGAGGACTGTTTGAGACGCCCCTTCCCTCCTTTTAAAGCCAGTTCTAGCTGTGTGACCAAACTCATTAAATGTAGTTAACAATTCCCGTCACACTGTCTCAGGTAGCTCTAAAGACTGAGTGAAATATCTACTTAAATGTTTTAATGGTGATTCGCACTTTATATAAAGCATGATCACACTCCACTTTGCTGTGTGTCTTTACTATTGAGGTCACTTTTGTCGATCCATTGTTCTTCTTTATTTCCTTAATAACAAGGTACTTACTTATTCATCTTCCCTCTTTCAAACCCTGAGCCCCCCACTTTCCGCAGGCGGCCTGGGGAGATGCAGGAAAAGGAACCCTGTGAGCAGATGAGACGCGGGCGCGGGGCGAGGTGACAGCTCCCTCACGTGGAGACTTTTCCTAATTATCTCTATCTCCCCCACAACCGCTCCTCCCGAAAGAGACGCATCGCTCATCTTATTCACTCCCAGGCTGCCAGCTCCTTGTTAAGGGGTCAGGTATTAAAAGTCTACGCACACAGCAGCAAAAGTTGGGAGGGACCGCGTGCCCACTGATGGATGCGTGCATGAACAAAATGTTATACACACATGATGGAATATTATCCGGCCTTAAAAAGGAAGGAAATTCGGACATATGTTAGGACATGGATGAACCCCGAAGACATGATGCAAAGTGAATAAGCCAGCCACACAAAGAATACTATGGCGTGGTTCTGCTTATATACGGTACCTAGAGTTGTCAAATTCAAGAGAGACCGAAAGCAGAACGGCATTGCCAAGGGGCAGTTGGGAGATATGGAGAGTTAGTGTTTGACGGATACAGAGTTTAGTTCTGCGGATGGATGGTGGTGAAAGACCTGCACACTTAAGAAAAACAAAAACCTCAACGCTATACCAAATTTGCAATATTCACATAAAACAACAGAATGAATTAATTAATAGAAGGAATAGTAATCTCCCAAATTGTTGCAGGAAAGCTAGGCATTTTTCTTCAGTGTCCTTCCTGGCTATAGACAGTTGCTCCCTCGTCTTTAAAACCCCATGTTGATAAGATTTAGATGATTACATTAGATGAGAGATCTGCTGATTTTACATTATTTACCTGGTATCACATCTCACTTACGCCCTCCAACCATAGCATGTGTCTATCAGGTATCTGATGTGTATTTATTTAAACAGAAAAGCAAAAGACATATAGATCTGTCTAACAAAAGGAGAGATACTTATCATACATGAAAAATATAATTCAAGCTACATCACTCCCTTGGCATATTTGTTCTTAAAGTATTCTAAGACTGTGTACTGCCAAACACAATATATATATAATTTTTGTCATCTTGCCAAAGTGAAACCTGACCGCCTAACTCTCAAGGAGGCACAAATAGATGAGAATTTAAGTTTACTCAAGTAACACTTAGGGCCACGCAAGCATGGAAAACCTGATTACCTTAAGAAAGTTCCATTGCCAGAAATTCTCAGAAGAATTCCTCAGCAGGCATTTGGCTAGAATCCAACTTTCTCTTTTCCTCAAAAAAAAAAAAAAAAAAAAGTTTGGGAGATTTTCCTATCTTGACATTTGAGAGAGATCTTAGGCATTGCCAAATGTCATGTGTGCGTGTGGTTCTTCTGTAATCATACTTCTTAAAAATCTTCATTTGTATTCCATCTGAGTTTCAGGATGAGGGAAGTCTCAAATTCGATGGAAAGAGTTAACGTTTTTGTATCCAGTACCACATACATATATATATCCTAACTAGAGAAATATCGCAGACACCTGGCTCCCCTCCAAAGACTCTACCAGTCAGACTCACTGGCTCAGTTCCCATTCTACTCTACAGCGTCCTTTCAGTTTGCTTTTCTTTGTCTTTTTCATATTTTAACTGCATAAATTGTTTACTACTAGAGCTACGAAGCTTCCCTCCAAGCGATTCGGATAAAAAAAAAAAACGCAGTTATTTAATAATCACTAGGTCCTGCTGGAAAAATCGACTTTTTTCATCATACACTTAACTTCCACAAACCCACACTTACTCTCTGCAAATCTGGATTTGCACTTGAATCTGTTCAAGCTCTTCTGCCACGGCGAAAGGCCGTTTCAAGATTCTCTATAGCCTCTGCCAAAGTTTCTGTCTATAAATACTTAACACTTCATATTGGCTCCAGAAAAATAATTTCCAAACTAGTAACAAATACTAAATTGACTATTTAGGTCACATAAAACGTAAAACAGAAGGGGGAAGAAACGCTGGGCTGGCGGATTTAGAAAGCTCACCGGGCAGGAAACCATTTCCTGCTTTGTTCCCGTCTACCTGCCTGAGACAGGGCGGGATTCGCACACACATGCACAAGCACACACTCACACGTGCACACACAAGCACACACACATGCACAAATTCACATGTGCACACAAGTGCATGTGCACACACATGCACACTCTCACATGTGCACACACAAGCACACACATGCACAAATTCACACGTGCACACATGTGCATGCACACACACACATGCACTCACACATGCGCACACACACACACACACACACTTCCCCCGATTTAAAACTATGTAAATCTGTGAGCAAAAGTCACCACCCCGATTTCTGTACACCCCACGTAGCAGCAGTCCCTTACGTGGTACCTAAGGAAGGGGACTGGTGAAGACATCTGATTATAAATGGTAATGGTCGCCCATCTCTCGTTGAATTCAATTCAGTTTGAATTCAGTTTGAACAACTAAGTAACTTCTTAATTTTCTGCATGTGGTTCTGAATCTAGCTACTGAGTTTGTTCTTGGTTTTCCCCTACCTGATATTCAAGCCTCAAGAATCTGTGTGTGTGTTTGTTTGCTTTAAACTTCAGCTTTACTGAGGTATAACTGACAGGTAAAGTTGTGAGGCGTGTGAAGCATACGTCACGGTGATTTGATATACGTACACGGTGTGAGGGGATCCCATCAAGTCAATGACCACATCCAGCCTCTCGCACAGCCACCTTTTCTGCTGTGGGTGAAAACATGTGAGTTCTGCTCCCATATACAAAGCAGAGTCATCAGCTAGAGTCGCCAGGCTGTGCATCAGATCCTCGGGCCTCACCCATCGCACAGCTGGAGTGTGTACCCTCTTACCCACTCATCCTGTTCCCAACTCCCCAGTCCTGGCCACCAGTTACCTACTCCGTTTCTGTAAGTTTGAAAATGTTATGTGTACTTGAACATATATTTAATATGTGTATTAAAAAGCTGTGTGTGTTTAACTGTGAAGTCACACATATCTGCATATCCTACTGTTCTCAGTAGCTTAGCGGGCGCTTAAAACACATGCGATCTCGTATTTCCTGGACGAGAGGACAGACCCTGATCCCAGAACAACTGTGTTTAAATCTCTTTCTGACAGCTCCGAGTGGCCTGACCTCGGAAGAGACACACCCTACCCTTCCTTCCTCAATTTCCTCATCTGTTAACTATGATAATACAAGTAAGTGTCTCACAGAATCTTTATAAATGTTAAATAGTTTCATACATGTAAAGTATTTTTTGAATGTCAAGTACTTATTCCTAGCTCTATCAAAAATTGCTTCGAGTCAACGTTCATGAAAAGAACGGTCAGTGATGGCTGAGGCTTGTGAGGAGCAGTGAGGTCAGACAGACTGACAGCATTCGATGCATATTCGCTATGTTAAGAAGCACACGCACATCCCGAAGCATTTCTCATGCATCCCCTCCTCGTGTTAATCACATTCCCATAACCCATCGTCCTTAACGCCACCCTCTCCCTCCGGCCCACAAGGTCCCGGCAGTGGCCCGGGACCCTGCTGGCAGCGGGTCCCGCTTCCCTCCAACCTGCGGCGGGTTCTGCTGAGAAATAAGAGGACACTGATTAGACCCCTGGAAACAGGGATGACGGCGTCAACGAGGAACACGGGAGACAAGAACTGGTAAGGCTGGGCCGTCGCCTCACACGTGGGGAGCCGGAGAGGAGCGGGGAGAGGACCCCAGGCGGGGCCGGGGTTCTGGGCTGCAGAGACGACGCTCACCCCGAGAGCGAGCCCACCCCGGACACGTCGCCTGTCCCCACGCGACCTCGTGATCACTGAAGTCCACGTCTGCATGCTAACCCGGACGGCTCGCTGCGCTCGGGCTGCAGACACCTGGCCGCCGGCCGGGCGCAGGTGCAGCTGCATCGCCGTCCACTCGTCTCCCCACTTCCGTCCCCTCCACACCCGCCTCTGCCTCACCGGGGGGCACCAGCGCCCCCTGGCCTCGGCCCCCGCGCTCGCTGCCGCCACCCGGGCCGGGGCTCGGGGTCCTCCGCGCCGAGCTGCAGGACCACACTGTCCCCAGCGTCGGACTGGCCCGGGCGCCCACGCGCGGCTCTGCCGGGCCAAGGGCCCCCCTACAGCATGCGAGCGGGGTCGGGCCAAGGGCCCCCCTACAGCACGCGAGCGGATCGGCTCAGGGACGTGACGGGCGGTGGCTCCCCTCGAGGGTGGACGACGCGGAGCGACCCCGCCTCCTCCGGAGCCATGCGTGCCCCCGGGGTGGGGTCTGCGCCCCCCCCCCACCCCAGTGCTCACTCAGTACCCTGCCTGGTCCCTTGCTCGGCGCGCCCCTCCCACCCGGGGGCGTTTACCCGCGGCGCCCCCTCTGCGTGGACGGCCGCCTCCTGACCCCTGACCTCTGCCTAGGTGACGTCCAGGGACCCCTCGAGCTGCGGTTTAAGCATCGCTTCCCCGGCGACCCCTTCCGTGGCCCACGGCGGACCCGCGGCTGCGGCTGCCAAGTGCCCGGGCCCCCGCTCCTGCGCACACAGGACGCACCGAAATGCTAGTTCGCGGCGCTTTCAGCCGACGGCGCGGACGGGAAGGGTCTCCGGAGCGACACTTCCAGGTAGAAACTTCCAGCGGGTAGCTGGAACACGGTGGTGAAGGAAAGAGAGAGGTGAAAAGTGCCCCCCATAAGCGGGACGGCTGACACCACGGGTGTGGCTAAGGAGACCCTGTAGAGAGAGGAGCGTGAGTCCAAACACGGGTCTTTGAGAAAACCTCCGTTTAAGCTGCAGCCGGGGAAGCTGGAAGGGGGGGGGGAGGAGGGGGAGAGGAGGGGAGAG
>PVKZ01004268.1:0-89962 GCA_004027375.1 Macroglossus sobrinus
ACCTTTAGGTTGACAGGTAGAGAATAGAAGAAATATTAAACCTTTGTGATTTAGACAGGATGAAGAATGAGATTTTGGGCTTAAAACCCTTGTATCTTTATGTTTCGGGGCTGCTCCTTTGGAAGGACAGCCGCCGGCTAATAAACTGCCTCTAATATCAGAGCACTCAGGTTGAGTCTGGTTATTCCGGTCACAACACAGGGAGAAAGCAAAGTGGGAAATCTCTAGGATTGGATGAAAAGTAAAATGGAGAGAGACATACACTTCTTTTACATTGATGGATGTAGTGTTAATAATTAAGCTTTACAGCACATAGATATGATATGCAAGGGACAAGATAACAATGAGGGGTTCTGTGGTCTTTGTTCTGCTATATTGGGTTGTGCCCTGAAGAGTCTGGAAAAAGAGATTACTCTGACATTCCAAGGATATGCTATCTTAGATGCAAAAAGACAATAGATGGGCTCAATTAAGATAACCATTGACCTTTATAAAGAGAGCTATAGGCCCAGGATTTTATTACCTTTTTGACCTGCTTTTATTTAGAAATTTTTATATTCAGACTATTCTATGTAGTTACTTTCAGTGTCTGGTTTGTAGGACCCAACATGCTGCCTTTCCCTGAGCTTGTCAGGTTTACTATGTGGCCCATTTTTTTTGGTCCACAATCCTATTCTAGCATGTGCCAGTATTTTATTTCTTTGCTATGGCCATGGTATGATAAACAATTTGGCTTTTGTCCCAGGGGATGAGCCTCTAAAACCATTGGGATTTCCTGAGTGATAAGAATATCTTTGTTATTTGAAGGTGATGACTTTCCTAGACAACTTCAGGACCCGGCAGTTCACCAGAAAGCCACCCACATGATTAGAGATTTGAGACTTTCAGCCCTATGAGAGAGGGGCTGGAAATTGAGTCAATCATGTGGTCAATGATTCAATCAACTACACCTACATAATGAAGCCCCATAAAAACAATGGGCACTAAGGCTCAGTGGGGCTTCAGCTTGGTGAACACATGGATGCAGCAGGAGGGTGACACACCCTCATTTTGTGAGAAGAGGGTGCAGGAGTAGTGTCTTATCTCCCAGACTCTCCTGTACCTCTCTTCATTGGGCTGGCCATTCTGATCAGTATCCTTTATAGTGAAACAATAGTCATAAGTACAGTGCTTTCCTGAGTTCTGTGAATTATTCTAGTGAATTATAAAAACTGATGTGATCACAGGAATTCCTGAATTTATAGCCAGCCAATCTCAGAAATGTGGATGGCCTTGGAACCCCCTGAGATTTGCAGCTTGTATGTGAAGTGAAGGCAATCCTCTGGACAATACCTTTAGCCTGTGGAGTATGATGCTAACTACAGGTGCTTAGTGTCAGAACTGAGTTGCAGTACACCCAGTTCAGTTTTTACCAGATTAATGGCTAACATTCTGTTGTATTTATATAACAATTTGTTTATCCACCCATCCTTTGATATACATTTGGACTGCATGTTTTTATTTAAGTGTCTGTTTTCAGTTCTTTGGGTCTATAACTAGAAGTAGAATTGCTGGGTCATATAGTCTAATTATATATGTTTATATATTCTATGCTTACTTTAAAAATTTTTTACTTTTCAGTTAGAATTGAATTCAATCTTATTTTGTATTAGTTTCAGGTATATTGAATAATGGTTAGACATTTTTATAATTTACAAAGTGGTCCCCCTTATTAGTCTAGTACCTGCCTTATGATAAGGCTATTGACTATATTCCCTATGCTGTACTTCACATCCCCATGACTATTTTGTAAGTGCCAATTTGTACCTCTTAATCCCTTTACCTTTTCTGCCCAACCCCCCAACTCCCATTCCATCCGGCAATTCCATTGTGCTCTTTTTATCTATAAGTTTGTTTTCATTTTGTTTATTTGTTTATTTTGTTCTTTAGATTTCATATATAAATGAGATCATATAGTATTTGTCTTTTTCTCTCTGACTTATTTTGCTTAGCATATCTTCCAAGTCCATCCATGTCATTACAAATGTTAAGATTTTTTTTTTTTAATGGCTGAGGAACATTCCACTTTATATATGTACCATATCATTTTTTATCTATTCTTCTTTTGATGGGAACTTAGGTTTCTTCCATATCTTGGCTGTTTTAAAAAACTGCAATAAACATAGGGGTGCATATATCTTTTTGAATTAGTATTTTAATATTCTTTGGATAAATATCTAGAAATGCAATTGCTGGGTCATAAGTTAGTTCTATTTTTACTTTTTTGAGGAAACTCCATACTGTTTCCCATAGTGGTTGTGCCAATTTTCAACCCCACCAGCAGTGCATGAGGGTTGCCTTCCCTTTTCTCCACATCCTCATCAACACTTGTTGTTTTTGATTTATGGATGATAGCCATTCTGACAGGTGATGACTCATTGTGTTTTAATATGCATTTCTCTGATAATTAGTGGCATCGAACAT
Source organism: Macroglossus sobrinus (assembly GCA_004027375.1). Lineage (NCBI taxonomy): Eukaryota > Metazoa > Chordata > Mammalia > Chiroptera > Pteropodidae > Macroglossus > Macroglossus sobrinus. The sequence goes on from PVKZ01004268.1 coordinate 2,464, forward strand.
CTTTTCATATGTCTATTGGCCACCTGTATGTTCTCTTTGGAAAAATGTCTATTCAGGTCCTCTGCCTATTTTTAAATTGGATTGTTTGTTGTTTTTAATATTGAGTTGTATGAGTTCTTTATAAATTTTGGATTTTAACCCCTTATTGAATGTATCATAGGCAAATATCTTCTCCCATTCAGTAGGTTGTATTTTCATTTTGTTGATGGTTTTATTTGTTGTACAAAAACTTATTAGTTTGGTGTAGTCCCATTTGTTTATTTTTCTTTTGTTTCCTTTGCCTGAGAAGGTATATCAGAAAAAATATGACTACGAGTAATGTTAGAGAGTTTATTGCCTATGTTTTCTTTTAGAAGTTTTATGGTTTGGGGTCTTAAATTTAAGTCTTTAACCCATTTTGAATTTACAGAAAAAAAAAAGTATTAAGACAATACTGTAGATTCAACACTATTTCGTGAGGCTAGAAAACCTGTTAACTTTAAAAGCCCTAGCAAAATATCACTCTTGTTTGTAAATCACTTATTTATCATACTTATTACAAGGTCTTAAATGTGGTGTCTGATATTGTTTGATAGTTTTCACTAATTGCTGTCTGATACTCATTTTCTGCATGCGCTACAATTTCAATAACCTCCTTGGCAGTTTGGAATTCATTCAAAACAGTTACAGAGTCCTGTACATCTTTATGACTAACCAAATGAACATCTTCATAATACTCCAACTACCTGGGTTGTAGGTGGTATGTTGGTGAACTTCTATTCTGGTCTCCAATGACCTTTCCAGAGGTTTTTAGGCTGAAACAGGTGTCTTTCAGTACACGCAGTAATGATCTTTTGTTCATCCAGAATTTTAGCATAAACAGTACAGAAGTTTTGGGAATAATATTCTTTCACATAGGCTCTTAAAGCACTATCACAAAATTCTCTCCACGATGTCAGACTTCCATCTATTTCTTCTGGCTGGAGGTCACTTGCTTCTTTTCATAAGTGATCAAAACTAAAGAAAATTTTGTTTCTTGGATCTAAAAATCTGCTATTTACCCAGGTCACTGTGTTCTGTTATTAAGACCTGATCTTCATATCTTTCTATCTTCATGAATGTGAACTGATCCATGGGTGTGGACTGAGCAAACACATACGCTGCTCCTTCCCTGAGGAAATTGTCATTGTTAGGTAGTAGCTAAACATCATTGAACACTTTATTAAATTCCCCTGGGGTGGGTGCATGAGTGATGAATTTAGCAGCTATGCATACCTTCTCCTTATGCAACACCCAATCCTTGAAGTCAACCATCTTGGGCAGCACTCTTTTTTTCTTTCTGCGTTTGGTTAAAGTTTATCAATTTTGTTTATCTTTTAAAAGAACCAGCTTTTGGTTTCCTTGATCTTTTGTATTGTTTTCTTAGACTCTATTTTGTTTATTTCCTCTCTCTTTATTATTTCCTTTTTTCTACTCCCTTTGGGCTTTGTTTGCTATTCTTTTTCTAATTACTTTAAGTGTAAGGTTAGATTGTTTATTTGGGATATTTCTTGTTTCTTAAGGTAGGCCTGTATTGCTATGAGTTTTTCTCTTAGGAATGCCACAGATTTTGGTTCATTTTGTTTTATTATCATTTGTCTCAAGGTATCTTTTGATTTCTTCCGTGATCCCACAGTTAACCCATTCATTGTTTATTAGCATGTTGTTTAACCACCATATAGTTCTGTATTTTTTAGTTTTTTTTTTTTTTTTGTAATTGATTTCTAGTTTCATACTATTGGGTTAGAGAAGAAACTTGATATGATTTCAATCTCCTTAAATTTATTAAGACTTGTTTTGTGGTCTAATGTGCTCTTGCTTGGAAATGTTTCATGTGCACTTGAGAAGTATGTATATTTTGTTACTTTAGGTGAAATGCTTTAAAAATATCAATTAAATTTATCTGGTCTGGTATGTCATTTAATGCTAGTGTTTTCTCATTGATTTTCTTTCTGGAAGATCTGTTCATCAGTGTCAATGGGGAGTTAAAATCTCCTACTACTACTGTATTATTGTCGATCTTTCCCTTTACGTTGGTCAATATTTGCTTTATCTATTTAGATGCTCTTATATTGGGTGCATAAATGTTTACTAAGGTCATGTATGCCCTCTTGTTGGATTGACCCTTTTATCATTAAGTAATGCCCTTCTTTGTCTCTTATGATAGCTTTTGTTTTAAAGTCTATTTAATTTGATATAAGTATTGCTACCCCAGCTTTTTTTCTTTTTCTTTTTTGCATAAAATATCTTTTTCATTTCTTTACTTTCAATCTGTGTGTCTTTCGAACTGAAGTTGGTCTCTTGTAGACAGTATATATATGGGTCTTGTTTTCTTATCCATTCAGCTACCCTACTTTTTTTATTGGAACATTTAATTTATTTACATTTAAAATGATTATTGATAGATACATCGTTGTTACCATTTTATTATTTATATTTATATTTTTCTTTCTTTTTCTTAAAGAAGTCTCTTTAATGTTTCTTGTAATACTGGATTGGTGGTGATAAAATCCTTTAGCTTTTTCCTATTTGCAAAGTTTTTTATCTCACCTTCAATTTTAATTGATAACTTTGCTGAGTAGTAAGTTCTTGCTTTTCATCACTTTAAATATTTTATGCCAGTCCTTGTAGCCTGCAAAGTTTCTATTGAGAAATCAACTGACAGTCTTATAGGACCTTCCTTGTAAGTAACTAGCTTCCTTTCTCTTGTTGCTTTTAGGATTCTCTTTGTCTTAAGCCTTTGCCATTTTAATTGTGATGTGTTTTGGTGTGGGCCTCTTTGAATTCACCTCATTTGGTACTCTATATACTTCCTGGACTTCTATGTTTATTTCCTTTTCCAGGGTAGGGAAGATTTCAGTCATTATTTCTTCACATAGGTTCTCAATCCTTTGCTCTCTCTCTCTTCTCCTTCTGGCATCCCTATTATGTGAATGTTGGTATGCTTGATCTTGTCCCAGAGATCCCTTAAAGTTTTCTGCCACTTTGTCTTCCAAATGGCAGATTCAGTCCTCTGCTTCATCTAATCTGCTGTTGATTTCTTCTAGTGTATTCTTCATTTCTGACTGGTTCTTTTCTAGGGGTTCTATGTCCTTTTTATGTTTCTTATGTCTTCGTTGATTCTTTCATTGAGATCATCTATTCTTCTAAGTTCATCGAGCATCCTTAAAATGAGTGTTTTGAATTCTGTACCTGCTAAGGTGCTTGTCTTTATTTCATTTAGTTCTTTTTCTGGTGTTTTCGCCTGTTCTTTCATTTGGGACATATTTCTTTGTTTTCTCATTTTGGCAGTGTTTGTTTATATGTATTAGGTAGATTTGTTACATCTCCTAGTCTTGGCCAGGTGATTTTATGTAGTAGGTGCTCTTTGTGGTCTAGTGGTGCATTCTTTCTGGTCACATGTGCCAGGTACTCCAGGGGTGTCCCTCATGTGGGTTGTGTGTGCTGTCTTGTTGTAGTTAAGCTTTGACTGTTTTTGGCACATTAGTTATTTGACTCTTAGGTTGACTAGCTGTGAGGACTGGCTATGCCCACAGGATATGAGCTGCTGTGTGAAGGTTGACCCGGCAGAGTAGTGGGCTCTTAGTGGGCTCATGTGCCTGTTGAGACACCCTTTGGGTTTGCTACTTGTGGGGATAATCAGGTGGTGCTCTGTTATGGTCTGACATCAGCCTCTGGGTGTGTTGGCCTGGGGCCCCTTGGGAAGGTCTCCCACACAGGCCATAGCCACTGCCTATGACCATCTGTGGCTACCTGGTAGGAGCTATAATGCTGTCCGTGATTGGTTGCTGCCTGTGCTGGACCTGGAGGCACATGGGATAGGCCATGCAGTGAACTGAGGCCAGCTGCCAGTAGAGGCTGCCTGCTGACTGCCCATAGGCTTAGCAGCTGAAGGAGTTCGGTGGTATGTGAGTTGGGTGAGATGAAATCTCTGGAAGTAACCAAGGTGGAGAAAGTGGTATTTCCTAAGTTAGTACAATTTCCCAGTCTTGTGCCATTGCTGAGCCTGTGGTCATTAGCAAAAGTCTCAGATCACATTAAGGTTAGCTGCCTCAGGCCCATGGACCCCTGAGATTTGTTCAAGAAATACTGAAGCTTAGGCTGGAGCTGGTTACCTGCCACCTGAATTGTCTCTGGAGGTGGATGAGCCAAGGCCTGTTGATTGCTGCTAAAAGAGCCTCCTACTAAGAGGGCTGGGTGGGGCTGGTTGGCTAGCCACAAATATGCCTCTGACAATTCGTGAGTTGGGTGAGCTGGGGTCCTGGGAGTAACCAGGATGGAGCACTGGATTGTACCAGACCAATGTAGGTTTAGATTTAGGCATGTGAAGAGAGGGCAAGATGACACTCACCTGTAGGCTGCACAGGAGGAGGGCTTAACACATCCTTCACCTTGAAGCCACACAACTTTCCCTGTATGTCTCTGGTACCTCCCAAACTGCTGTCCCTCTGCTGGAGCCCAAGGTGAGTGTCCGTGAATGAGTGAGTCTGTGCACGGTTCCTTTAAGGTGATATCTGGGTTTCCAGAAGCCTTCTTTCTCAGCTAGATGGTGAGACACTGATTTCCACAGCCAGATTTTGTGGAGACTCCTCTTCTTGGCACTAGAACCCTGGATGGGAAACCTGTGTGGGCTTGGGGTACCTCACTCCTCCAGGGGACCTCCATGGCTGAGATATCCACCCCCCACACTCCCAATGCTCAACTCCCACATGCTGGAGTGGGGTGAACTCATTTCACATCTCTGCCTCTCCTACCAGTCTCAATATGGACACTTTTTATACCCTTAGTTATAGGCATTCTCTTCAGCTAGTCTTCAGATGATTCTCCAGGTTGATTGTTCTATAATTTAGTTGTAATTTTAATGTGGTCATGGGAGGAGACAAGCACAGCATTTACCTACCCTACCACCTTGACCAGAATTCTTAAGTTTAACATTTTGAGGAGTCACTAAACCCATTTATTTATATTGGCTAAATTATTTTACATTCCCACTAACAATATATAGGAGTTCTAATTTCTCTACATCCTTGCTGTTCAGGCTGCAATAACAAAATAGCAAAGATGAGGTGGCCTATAAATAACAGAAAATGAATTCTCACAGTTCTGGAGACTGAAAGTTTGAGATCAGAGTGCCAACATGGTTGGTGAGAGCCCTCTTCCTGGTTCATAGTTGGTGCCTTCATACTGTGTCCTTACATTATAGAAGAAACTAGGGATCTTTGTAAGGTCTCTTTTATGAGACCTTAATCCCATGCATGAGGGCACCACTCTCATGACTAAGTATCTCCCAAAGGCCATCATGTAGATCTGAGGAGGACACAAACATTCAGACCATAACTCTCACCAACTTCTGTCATTTCCTTTATTATTATTATTATTATTATTATTATTATTATTATTAATTATCATCATCATCATCATCATCATCATCATACTACTACTACTACTGGGTGCAAAGTGATATCTCACAGTGGTTCTGATTTGCATTTCCTTAGTAAATAACAATGTTGAACATATTTTCATGTCCTTATAGGCCATTTGTACACCTTCATTATAGGAAAATATCTCTTCAAGTTCTTTGTCCATTTTAAAATCAGTTTGTTTGTATTTTTGTGTTTTTATTGTTGAGATAAATGTCCTTTATGTATTCTGGATAGTAGGCCCTTATCAGATGTGTAACTTAAAATATTTTCTCCCATTCTCTAGGTTATCTTTTCACTCTCATAAGAATATCCATTCATAACAAATAATTTTGATAGAGTCCAATTTATAATTTTTGTTATTGTTGTTGCTTACGCTTTTGGAGTCATAGCTAAGAATCCATTGCCACTATGGTTTCTTCTAAAAGTTTTATGGTTTTAGCTCTTATATTTAGGTTATTGACAAAATTGTTTTTGGCTATTATGGGTGCCCTGCACTTTTATATAAATTTGAGAGTTGGCTTTTTCATTTCTACCAAAAAAGATATTGGAATTTTGATAAGGATCACATCAAATTTGTGGATTGCTTTAGGTAGTATTGACATCTTAACAATTTTAAGTCTTCCAATCAATGAACAAAAATGTCTTTCTATTTCTTTCTTTCTTCTTTAATTTCTTTTAGTCTTCAGTATAAAAGTCTTTCAACTCCTTGATTAAAGCTATTTCTAGGTATCTTATTCTTTTGAATGCTATTATAATTGGAGTTATTTTCTTAATTTTTTTTGAGATTGTTCTTTGCTGATATACAGAAACACAGCTAATTTTTTTCAGTTTTTTCATCTTTATTGAAAAATAATAGACAATTAGTTGCTTATATTTACATTCTACAATTCAATGAGTTTTTTCAATTATAGTTGGCATACAATAATATACCAGTTTCAGTTGTATAGCATATTGATCAGAGATCCATATAACTCACAAAGTGATCACCCCACTAAATCTAGTACCTCTCTTTCCCCTTATATATTTTTACAACATTTTTAACGATCTTTCCCATGCCACACTCTACATCTCTGTGTCTATTCTGTAGCTATCCATTTGTACCTCGTAATTTCTTAGCCTTTTTTTGTTCCCCTAATCTCCCTCTCACCTAGTATCCCTCTAAACATTCTCTGTATCTATGAGTTTATTTCCACTTTTGTTGCTGTTGTTGTTGATGATTTTGTTCTTTAGATTACACATGTATAAGAAATCATGCAATATTTGTCTTTCTCTATTCGACCCATTTCATTCAGTGCAATATACCCTCTAGGTCCATGAAGGCAATATCTTTTTCCATCCTCTTTCTTTTAGTCTCTGTGCACTTTTTAACCTGAAGTGAGTCTCTTGTAGGCAATATGTAAGGGTCTGTTTTTCTATCATTCAGCCACTCTATCTTTTGGTGGGAGCACTTAATTCTTTTCCAGTTGAGGTACTTGTTGATAGAAATGGAGTTATTACCATTCTTTATTCCTGTTTTTGATATGTGGTTTTTCTTCTTAAAGAAGTCCCTTCAACAGTTCCTGTAATCATGGTTTAGTGCTAATAAAGTTCTTTAACTTATTTTTTGTCTGGAAAGTTTTTTTATCTGTCCTCTGATTCTAAATAATAGCTTTGCTGGATAAAGTATTCTTGGTTGTAGATCCTGGGTTTTCACCATATTAAATATTTTGTACTAAGACCTTCTGTCCTGAATAATTTTTTTTTTTTTAAGAAATCAGCTGCATTTTATGGGTGCTCCCTTGTAGGTAACTAATTCCTTTTCTCTTGCTGCTTTTAAGATTCTTTGTATTTAACCTTTGGCATTTTAATTATGATGTGCCTTAGTGTAAGCCTCTTTTGGTTCCTGGTGTTTGAGACTTTCTGAGCTTCCTACAGTTGTATGTCTATTTCCTTCACCAGATAAGGGAAGTTTTCCATAATTATTTCTTCAAATAGTTCTTTGACCTCTTGTTTTCCTTCAGGTACCCCTATGACTAGAATATTTTTACCTTTAATAGTGTCCCATGGGCTCCTTAAATTATTATTATAGTCTTAGCTTCTTTTTTCTTGCCATTCTGATTGTGTGTCCTTGGCTTTCCCATCCTCTATATAAGTCATTTGATCCTCTTTTTTTTACTTTGTTTTTACTTTGTTTATTCCTTTTAACATACTTCTCATCTCATATGTTTTCTTCATTTCTGACTGGTTCCCTTTTATAATTTCTTTTTCCATTTTTATGTTATTTTTTAAATCTCTTTATTGAAGTTCTCAGTGAATTCATCTACACTTCTTATAAGTTCACTGAGCATCTTTAGAACCAGTGTTTTGAACTCTGCATTATTAGATTGCTTGACTCCATTATTTCTGGATCTCTGTTCTGTTCTCTCATTTGATTTCTGCTTCTTTGTCTTTCTATTTGGGCTGCCTTTCTCTGTCTGTTTCTATGTACTGAGTAAAACTCTTAAGTCTCCCAGTCTTATTAGAGTGGCTTTGTGTGGTAGGTGTTCAGTGGCACGGTCCTGAGAGGGGTTCAGTTGCAGGCCAAATTTAGCCCCAGCCTGTGCCCTTTCAGGGCCACCTGTTAAGATTCAGCAAGCAATCCACAGATGTTGTACTTTTAGTTGCCTTGAAAGGCCACACCAGAAACCAAGGCCAGCTGCCACCAGTATGATTCTTGGAGCTTCTCAGCAAAAGGCACCTGTCTAAGCAAGACCACAACTGGATGTGACTTTAGTGGAGCCATGAGTTGGGGAAATCTTTTAACATACCTCAGAGCTTCAAGAAATCTTTTGGGCAGAGTACCTCTGTTATCTGGTTTGGTGATGTCTCACTATGGTGGCTCTGCATCCATACACTGGGAGTGGGAGAAGGCTCAACAGAGAAACAATGGATACCATGGGCACTTGTACCTGGGAGCCTCGCTTCTGGCCCTCACTCTAACAACTCATTGTCCTCCTGTGAGTCCCTGTTGCCCACTCTGCAGCCAGCCCAGCCTAGTACTAGAGCAAGCAGGTTTATCACGGTGAAAGACCACTCATAGATATGGCCTTTTAAAGAGATAACTGCAGCTGCTGGCTGCTGCTACTGCAGCATTTGTCCCACTCAGCCACTTGGGACCAGGTAGACTCATGTTTTTGCCCCCTCCCACCTTTTACCATTGCAAGGTGATTAATTATTTCTCTCCCTAGTTGTAGTCCTTCTGTTTGTCTAGATCCCTCGTGACTTTCCTTGCTGTTTGCTCTATTTTTCTGTCACAACTTTGATGTGGTCACAAGAGTTATGAACAGAGCTTCTATCTACATTATTTTTTCTTGTGTCCTCAACCCTTCCATTTTTATTTGATGTAATTACTGATTAGGATTTATATCTGCCATTTTGCCATTCATTGTTTATGTCTTATGTTTTTTTCTGTTCTTCTAACATCCATTACTGCATTCTTCTGAATTAGATGAATATTTTCTAGTGTATTGTATTTATTCCTTGTCATTTAAAAAATATATGTATGATTTAGTTATGTTCTTAGTGGATGCCTCTGTTTCCCTCAGCCACTTTGGACCGGGCAACTTCATGTCCTCAGCCCATCCTACCTTCTGCCGTTGCAAGGTGATTTCTTAGATTTCTCCCTAGTTGTATAGCTTATTCATCTAGATCCCAGGTGATTTTTCTTTGCTGTTTGCTCCTTGTTTCTGTCACCACTTTCATTTGGTCACCAGAGAGATGAAAAAAGCCTCTATCATCTATGCCAATAAATTGTGCCTCACAATTTATTTTTATGTATGCATCTTGAATATCCTCTAACTTTGCTAAATTTGTTTATTAGCTCATGTTGTGTGTGTGTGTGTATGTGTGTGTGTGTGAATTCTTTGAGATTGTCCATACATAAGATCACGTCATCTGTAAATTGAAATATTTTCACTCCTTTTCAATTTATATAACTTTTATTTCTTTTTAATGCTTTATCATTCTGGCTAAAATTTCTAGTGCAATGGTGAAAGCATGCATCTTTGTCTTGTTCTTAGGGAGAAAGTCATTTTTTTTGTTTGTTTGTTTCTTTGTTTTGGTCTTTGTGGGAAAGCTTTCAATCTTTCATCATTGAGTATGATGTTGGCTGTAGTCTCATGTTGAGGAAGTTCTTTATATTTCTAGTTTTCTGAGTGCTTTTTATCATAAAAGAGTGCTGAGTTTTGTTAAATTCTTTCCCTGCATCTATTGAGATGATCATGTGGTTATATTCCTTCATTCAATTAATGTGGTGTATTACATTGATTAATTTTCTTATGTTAAATCACCCTTGTACTCCTGGAATTATTTAACTCTTAAATATAGTGAAATCTATTAATATTTTAATTCCTGTGTTCTAATTTTGATTTCACACTTAGAAAAATCTTCCCCTGTCTGGTTTCTTTCACTTAGCATAATGTATTCAAAGTTTATCCCATTATAGCATATATCAGTATTTCATTTTTTTTATGTCTGAATAAGAGTCCATTGTGTGAATATAACACAATTCATTCATTCACTTTTGGGCATTTGGGCTGTTTCTACCTTTTGACTTTTGTAAATGGTGTTGCCTTGAGATCTCTGTTTTGGTTGATTCATTGTGTGGCAGAAGACTGTTCTCAAGTATTACTTCAGATAAGTAATATTATTCTCATATTCTTTCTGAATTCTTGTGTATATTTCTTTTTCTTAGTAACCCATCTTCTAGCTTCCAATGTTACAAATGAGAAGTCAGGAGAGATTTTTATTTTTTTTCCTTTGGTAAAAAATGTATTCTATCCTCTTGAAAATTTATTAATATATATATATTTTAATATATATTTAATAGGACATGCCATCAGTTTAATCTGCAATTTGATAAACCATTCTAATCTGTGAATGCAGACTATTCTTTAGATAACAGCAATCTGTTTCCTTCTATTATTTATTACCTGATGCCTTCCCTTTCCACTTCCTTTCTTCTTCCTTTACTGCTTTCACTCACAATCTCATTCTCAAAAGTCGGGCAGGATCCAAATCACTGGTGTAATAGTAACGTTGTCACTCTGAAGAGATCTTCTTTCCTCTCATACTCAATGAGACAAAATTATTTTAGGCAATAATCATTATTTTTGTGATTTTTCTTTAATGTAAAAAGCAATTTAAAAGATAAAATATCAATTTAAAAATATTTTTAAATCTAGTAAAATATTCCATATATAAACTAAAAATTGGATTTACCTAACAAATTACCATATCTTAAAGTTTGCACTCTGTTTTATTATTTTAAATTTTAAGCACAAAAAAAAAATTCTAATTGGTCATGTTAAATGACAGTTGAAATAACTTGAGTTTATAATCACTGTGCTTCTATGGTTTATTTGGATTGCACTGTTTAAATGCAAGAATATATAGTGCCATAGATATTGGAGATAAGAACTACATGCTAATGAACCTGGAACAATCCCAAACTATTACAAACTTACTTTTGAAAAGAATATGTGCCCAGATCAATGTGTATAGCTGATTTTGAGTGTTTGGGGCATTCACTATACGGAAGGAAAATTTCCAAATTAACATCTGTGTAGAATTCAATGTTTATTATAGAATGCATAATAAAAATGTAATATTTTGAAGCAAATTGTTTTGAAAAATCAGTAACTGACTTTATGTAAGGGGCCTAGAAGTCATCACTCTTCTCACCATTACAAAGAAACAAACAAAAACTGAACAAACTAAAAATCACTGTGTTATTGTTGAACCATCAGGGAATTGATGTTGGAGGGTAAACTACCACTTCAAATGCTGGAAGGACAGGTAAACACCGACTGTTATGGGTTTAATTGTGTCCCCCCAAAGATATGCTAAACTCCTAGCCCCAGTACCTCTGAATGTGACTTTATTTGGAAATAAGGTTATTAAAGATAAAATTAGTTAAGTTAAAAAGAGGTCACATGGAAGTGGGGTGGGCCCTTAATCCAGTATGACTGAAGTCCTTTTTTAAAAAAGCAGAAATGCAGAGACACAGACACACAGGAAGAAAATGCCACATGGCTATAGAGGCAGAGATCAAGTACTATAGCTACAAGCCTAGAAACATCAAGAATTGACAGCCACCCCCAGAAGCTGTGAAGAGACAAAGAAGCATTCTTTCATACATGTTTCTGAGGCAGTATGGCCCCGCTGGCACCTTGATTTAGGACTTCTGTCCTCCAGAAGTGAGAGAATAAATTTCTGTTGTTTTAAGGCATCCAGTTTGTGGCACTTTGTTATGATAGCCCTAGAAAACTTATACACAGAGAAATACAGCCTAGATCAGATTCTTTAGAGCAGAGAACACTGGAACCATGGACAGGTTTGAACACTTAAATGGTATTTTGATGAATTTCTGGGGATTAAGTGTGAACTAGGATGAGAATGGAAAGTTACTGGGGATGGGGCATAGTCTTGTGGAGATCCCTATACTTTTGTGGGTTTTACCTCCAGGAAATTCACCAAATTCTTCTGGTAAAGATCCAAGAAAAAACACTCTAAACCTTTGGCAGGGGGAGGGCAAAAATAATCACTTAGAAATATACCTAGTATATCCTCAATAACAAAGGCCAACTCTCCAGTGGAAAAAACCTTGTCATAACCTTATTTAACATAAACTAACGGACAATGATCTGATTCTAGACTTTTCTAGGTTCCCTGTATTACCTATGCTGAGGAAAGAACAAAAGTCTTAGAAACATTTGTGAAGGTCACAACCCAGGGACACAGATCCATTGAAAGACTAAGATTTAATCAGATTATAGAATGCATTCTTTCTCACTCCTTACTATCACATCAACAGGACTCCAGTATAATGTTAATAGATTGCAGCTGAAAAATCTGCAAGGCTCAGAATCTTTTAAGGAAGGAGTTTTGAGGGAAATCTAAAGACAGTGGAAGAGTCAAAACAAGGATACTAGAGGAATTTGAAGCCTCAGACCCCTACAGTTACAGCAATCATTAAACATTGTCCAACTCCTAGCCATATTAACATCAAACTTCAGACTGCAGAACTATTGACCTTGGCTAGTATCACCCAATACATCATGTCCAGATTTTAACCATAAATTGCAAAAAATGCTAAAAAGAAAAAGTACAGTATTAAGAGCCAAAGAGGCATTAGAACTGGGCTCAAATATTACACAGATGTTGAGATTATTAAACAGAGAATCAAAAGTAACTATGATTAGTATGTGAAGGATTTTAATGGGAAAAGTAGACATCATGTAAGAAAAGATGGATAATGTAAACAGAGATAATGTAAGCAGAAAATCTTGAAAAAGAATAAAAAGGAAGATGCTAAACATTGCAATAGAAATGAAGAACGCCTTTGATGAAGTCATCAATAGACTGGACATAGCCAAAGAAAGAATCAGTGATCTTAAGTGTAGGTCAATGGAAAGATCCCAGACTAAAATATAAAGAGAAAAAAAGAGTAACAACAACAACAACAACAAACAACAAAATATTCAAAAACTGTGAGACAATTACAACAGGTGTAACATATGTGTAATGGAAATACCAGAAGGAGAATAAAAAGAGAACAGAATAGAAGATATATTTAAAATAATATGGTTTAAGCATTCTAAAATTTATGACAAGAAGTAAAGCACAGATATAGGAAGTTAAGAGAACAATGAACAGTATAAATATTAAAGAATCTATGTCTAGGCTTATCATATTTAACTGTACAGAAGTAAATACCAAGAGAGAATCTTGAAAGATTCCAGAGGAAAGGGAACATCTTACCTAAAGGGAAGCAAGAAGAATTATAGCAGACTTCTTATTAGAAACCAAAGAAGTAAGAGAGAGCAGAATAAAATATTTAAAGAGTTGAAAGAAAAAGCACACTGATGTAGAATTTTATATCAAACAAAATTATTTTTCAAAAGTAAAAGAAAAATAAATACTTTTTAGGACAAACAAAAACTAGAGAATTTATTGCCATCAAACTCGTCCTGCAGAAAATGTTAAAAGTTCTTTAGGGAGAGGAAAATGATATGTCAAAAAACACTGATCTATATAAAAAAGAAATTGCGTTGGAGTTCATTAAATGAAGATAAAATAAAACTTTTTATTTACCTTATTCTTCTTTTATCTAATAAACAAATGCTTGATCAAAGTAATATTAGTAATCATCTGTTGGGTGATTACAGCATATGAATAAGTGAAAGAAATGACAGTAATTTTATAAGGGATGGAAAGGAGGCATTGGGATACTCTGCTATAAGGTAGCTATACTACTCATGAAAAAATGTACTGTTATTAGAAAGTAGACATAAATTAGTTGTTAACGTATATTGCAAATTCTAAAGCAACCATTAATTTTTATGCTAAGAGCGTAGAGAAAATGGAATCTTATAAAATGCTAAATTAAAACCACAGAAAACAAAGAGTGAGTGAAAAATAAGAACCACAGAAAAAGTGCAAAGAATAGAAAACAATTATGAACATGGTAGTTATTAATCCAACATCTTTAAACACAAATGGTCTAAATACACAAATTAAAAGAGATCATCAGAATAGACTTTAAAAAACAAGATCCAAATATATGTTGACTACAAGAAATCCACTTAAATGTAAAGATATGTGTAGGTTAAAAATAAAGGTGTGCAAAAGTGAAAACTCAATTCTGTCTCACCACAAAAGCAATGAATTAACTGGCAAAAACCACCAGAATCAATTGTTTAGAAATGCTGCAAATTAATCAAAACCTTATAGCAACAAGGGAATGCTTAATCAAGAAAAACCAGCTGAATCTCAGTGTAAGACTTTTGTGGCATTTTAATTTATCTCGGTCACCTTCTCCACTGGGTGGTGGCCCTGAGACAGCAGCCTGAATTCATAGTATAGGTACTTAGTATTGGATGGAGAAGAACAGACCTTATTCTGAATGGAGAGGAACAGACCTTATTCTAAAAAATTGTCATTTGTTTTGCCCTGTCTTGTGGCTAGCTCCTTGAAGGAATGGATCAAAGGACTCACCTTTATATTCTTAATAAGAATCCTACCACAGCTTTCAGTATTCTGTCAAAAACATTTAAAGGCAAATGTCAAATTCACTGCTATCTGGGGCTAGGACAACAAATGTGGTAGACAATAGACTAATCAATAAATTTGAGAAGAAATTCTGAAGAATGAGGTACTTTGGAAAATAAAGGCTTTAAAAAGTTACCACATATTCCTGGGAACTTAGAAGGCCATGTACCTGCCCAGGGCTGGGTACATGCTTAAAGAAGACCTTGGAAGGCCCTTAGCTCCCACCTCTAGTTGACCTTCAGCCTTTGTATGAGCCAAAAGTGAAGGCTAAGGAAGACTTATAAATTGCTTACTGAATGTTAAATTTATGCCCAAACATACAAGCAAAGCCCATTTGCAAAGATAGAGTTCTTTCCCTAGGGATGAAGGAAGTCTTTGATAAATCATTAGTTTACCACTAAACATGACAAGACAAAGAATACAAACCACAAAATTAATTTAGAAAAGTCACTAAGAATGCAAACAACAACTATAAGAAGCAGCTACACTGGGGATAGGGGAGAATTTGATTTCCAGAATCACCATATTATAATACTCAAAATGTCCTATTTTCTACAAATTCTCTAAAGTCAGCATCAACCTAATACTAAACCAGACAAAGACATTATAAGAAAGTAAAACTCTACATGAATATCTCTCATGAACACAGATGCATCAATCCTCAACAGAATATTAGAAAATTAAAACCAACAATGTATAAAAAGAATTATACACCATGAACAAATGGGATTTAACCCAGACATGCAAGACTGGTTCAACATTAGAAAACCATTTAATCTAATCCATCACATAAATAGGCTAAAGAAGAAAAATCATATAATCATATCAATAGATGGGGAAAAAAGCACCTGACAAAATATAATACCAATTCATGATTAAAACTCAACAAACATAAAACAAATTCTCTCAGCAAATTAGGAATACAGGGAAATTTTCTCAACTTTAAAAGAGCATCTACAAAAACCCCACAGCTAACATTATATTTAATGATGAGAAACAAATAATTTCTCTGTAATACCAGGAAAAAGGAAAAAATGTACCCTCTCACTAGTCCAATTCAATATCATACTACAAGTCCTAAGTAATGCAATAAGACAAGAAAGAGAAGTAGAAGGTACAGATTTTGAAGGAAGAATAAAACTATATTTGTTAACAGATAACATAATCGTCTATGCAGAAAATTCCATTGAATCAAATGAAAACCCTAAAACTAATAAGTGGTTATAACAAAGATGCAGGATACAAAGTTGATATAAAAAGCAATGGATTTTGAAATTAGAAACACAGCACCAAAAGCCATGAAGTACTTAAGTATAAATTGAAAAGAATATGAACAAGAGCCCTAGAACAAGGATCTAGAATCCAGAACAAGAATCTAAAATTTTGTAGAGGATAACTACAAAACTGTGATTTAAAAAAATCAAAGAAACTCTAAGTAAGTAGAAAGATATTCTACTTTCATGTATAGGAACACTCAATATTGTTAAGATGTCAATCTTTCCCAACTTGATCTTACAGGTTCACTGCATTCTCAATCAAAATCCCAATAAGTTACTGTGTGGATATCAACAAACTGACTTTAAAGTTTATATAGATAGGCAGAGGCCCAGAATGGCTAATACAATATTAAAGAAGAACAAAGTCAAAGGACTAATGCCACTCAACTTCAAGGCTTAATATAAGGTTATAGTAGTCAAAACTGGTATCGCCTAGATAATATACAAAGAGATCAATGGAACAGAGCAGTGAACCCAGAAATAGACCCACTAAGTAGAGTCAACTGATCTTTGATAAAAGGTCAGTATCAATACTGATTAATCATGTTGATAGCACATGTAACTTTGTTTTGATGTGATTAAAATGCATTCTGTTCTGTGGTTTTCTCATAAGCCCAAGTCTAATTAGGAGGAAAAAAATCAGATACATTTCAATAAAGGGACATCTTACAAAATGCCTAATCTTTAAATTGTTAAGGTGATCAACATAAGAAAAAAAGAAAATCTGGGAAATGATCACAGTCGAGACACAACAGATAAATATTATGTATTCTTCTGGGACAGAAAAAGATGTTAAACAAAAATAAGGAAACCAGGACAAACTAAGGACTTTAGCTAATAATCATGTCTCAGTACTGTTCATTAATTGTAACAAATGTACCATGATAATGTCAGATGTTAACATTGGGGAGAATTGGATGAGGGAGTATATGAGAACTCTGTAAAATTTTCCCAATCTTTCTGTAAATCTAAACTGTTACAAAAGAGAAATTTTATTTTTTAAACAAATAAATGCATCAAATAAGTCTTAGATCAACAGAAGACTTTTTTTGAGGACAATTATGTTATTAATGTTGAGAATTGCCAGTGCATTTGATAATAAAAAGCCACTGTCTTTTAGTTGGTTTTCTAAATTCTCCCCAGACAAGACACTCACTGTTGCCTGAGGTGAGGGTAGGCACCCCGCACTGCCCTTCTCTTCTTAGTAGGCACTGCTTCCAACTTCTTGTATTTATTAGTGGTGATTTCTATCTTACTTGATGTTTTTGTTATTTTCTTTATGTCTTGCAACCTTTTTTCTATTGGGTTTTATCTTTTTAATTACTAATATGTAAGAACTTTTTATACCTAAATGCTATTAATTTTCTGTATTAGTTTCCTGGGTAACACAATCCCACAAACTGGGCAGCTTGGAACAACAGAAATCTATCGTCTCACAATTGTGGAAGCTGGAAGTCTGAAATCAAGGTGCTGGCAGGGCCATTCCTCTTCTGAAAACTATAAGGGAATTCTTCCTTGCCTCCTGCTAGCTTCTGGTGGTTTGCTGGCAATTTTTGACATTCCATGGCTTAAAGATGAATCACTCCGGTCCTCCTTTTCTTGTGGCCTTCTTCCCTCTGCATGTCTGTCTGTGTGTCCAAATTTACTTTTTATAAGGATGCTAGGTGTATTGGATTGGAGCCTACCCAAATGACTTTATTTTAACTTGACTACCTCTTTAAAAACTCTGTTTCCAAATAAGGCCACACTGAGGTCCTGGGTGTTAGGACTTCAACCCCTTTTTTGCGGGAATTGGGACATGATTCAACCCATAACACTCTCTATAATCATTTCAGTTGTAAATTTTTTACTAGTGACTTCTTTTTCTTTTAATATTTGTCATGCTTTTTAGCATAAACAAATTTCCATATTTTTTATTTTATTTCCATAAAGATATTTCCATATTTTCACATGGTTAAATCAGTCGTGTTTTACCTGACTTCTGAGAAACAAAAGACTTTCTCCTCCAAGTTTTTAGAATTATTACTCTATATCTTATTGAAATATTTTATTGATGTTTTTATGTTTAAAATTTTGTACAAAATTGTCTCTTGACTTAACACAAACATGTACTCCTTAAAGACAAGCAGTTCTTGCCACTCTGAGGAAGAAAATATCTCTGACTGACTCTTAATTAGCAAAGAATACCCTCTCTTCCATGGAATCAGTAAATCACACTATTATTCAGGGTAGTTTTTAGTCTTGTGTTCTTTTCCTGCTTCTTTTCAGGCTTAGCTGGGTAAGAAAGCAGCCACAGACCCCCTTCCTTCAAAGGCTGCTCCCTTAGCAACACAGTGAGAGCCTTAGAAATGAACAGTCCAGAAAAGACTGGATTAAATTATTGGCCAAGGACTGTAACTATCCTCAGTCTCCATCTGGGGGAATAGAAAAGATGTCACTCATTCTTACATACATGCACAGACTTACACCCCTGTTTACACACATATGTTATGGTCAGATATATGAACAAATACTGAATTTTAAAAATGACAACTCTAAAATCCAGCTGTCTTACTGTATTATTGTTTTGAAAAGGGACAATTTATATAATGACAGGTTGTCTCTTTGTAATCTTTTTGCCTCATTTTTTTGTCTTAATGCATTGTCTAGAATTTTGTGGACAATGTTGATTGACAGCATAGGTCTTAAATACTATATCCTCAGTTTCTAAGTGACAAAAGCTCTAAAATCTAAAAGTTCTTTCACAGGATTGTGGCACTCATTGGAAAACAAAACCTGACCTGAACTAATGCAGGCTATTCGTATTCATTATGTGCACAACTTGGGGCAGGTGCATTTGGCAGCTCAAATATTAAAGTGCTTGATTACAAAGTGCTGCCTGATCCTTGACTGGGGTTGTAAATACACAATATTGTCTTGAAAAATCTGAAAAGCTCTGATTGTGATATTGAGCTGGTCCCAAGGATTTCAGTGAAGAGATTCTGCACCCTTAGCTCATTGAGCATGGATATGTTGTCTGACTTGAGTAAGGTTGCCTCTAGGGTTTACTAGTTAAACTTTATTTTAGCTATTGGCTTGTAACAGATTCTTTTAAATTAAAGTTTAAATTAAATTAAATTAACTTTTCAATTAAGTTAAAGTATTTATTTTCATGCCATCCATATTTATGGATCTATTTATGTCATATACTAGTTTTTTTAAAATTGATATGCAAATATAATTTTTGTTTGTTTTAAAAACTAAATATAAAATATTTCTGACATACAAAATATAAAGTAAAATTTAATAAACACATATTTTATCATCTAACTTAAGATTAGTGTTAGCTTACACCCAAAGTAACCATTTATCAATTTTTTTGGCACTTTATCAATTTCTATAATTTTATGACTCAATAATATTTCTTATGCTACAAAACATTTTACATTACATGTGTTACTGTTTTTTAATGTTTTAAACCCTATATAGATAGCATTGTAATCTAAATCTTATATTTAATATCTAAAATGTTTCATAAATTAACAATAAATATTCCTTTAGATTGACTTGGTACAATAGGGACTAAAAATATCACTCAAGCCATTGATAAACATGCTACTTTGTATGAATACAAATGACTCCTGTGCTGAAGAAGAATGTTAAGGAGTATTCATATGATCATTTAATTTTTTTAAGAAGAAAAAATTCTGAATTTAGTTTTGCTAAATTTGTTCTGAAAATTTTATTTTCATTTTTAATCAGTAAGAAAATGCAGATGGTCAGGTAGTATGATAAAATAAACTTACCAAAGTTCTCCAGCTTCCAATTTTTTTTTTGCAAAATTTAAATAAACAGTGAGAAAAATGTTGATCCAATAAAAGAAAACAAAGCAGCTCACCAGTATGAGAATAACGTAGGTAGCTTTGTTGTCATGAAAGCATTGTAAAGAGCAGATGGTACTTCAAACATGCTGAGCTGTTTTGTAGTGTCTAAAAAAGATATTCACCATGTAGATACTATTGATAGATCTATAGAACACTTCCCCATCCTACACTTCACCAGCATATCAGTAGGGTTCCTGTACAACAGGGAAGATAAAAACAAGGATGCCAGAGGAAATTTTAATCTCTGCCAACTACAGCTACAACAAACAGTGAACACAGCCTAACCCCTACCCTAGCTAAATGAAAATAAAATTTCACACTAAAGGCCTGCTTACCACAGTTCTTTTTATTCTAACATTATGTCCAGATTTCAACAAAAAAATTACAAGGTATACTAAAAGACAAAACACAATTAGAAGAGATGAAAAAGCATCAGAACCAGACTCAAATAACACAAAAATTTAGAATTATTAGACTGGGAATTTAAAACAACTGTGATCAATATGCTCAGGGCTCTAATGGAAAAAGTGGACAACATGCAAGAACAACTGGGTTGTGTAAGTAGAGAGATGGACATTCTAAGAAAAAAATCTTCTACCTGCAGACAAATTATTCTTAATTAATTGTTAGTTCTATTTGATATCTGTGCTTTTTTTATTTTACATTTTGAATATTGTATATTTGTATTCTTTCTCTCTGTCTTATTGGACTTGCCAGAAACTATCTATTTCACTAATCTTTGTAAAAGAAACAATTCTTGATTCTATTCTATTACTGTTTTGTAATTAATCAACTTCTGTTTTCATCTTTCTTAATTGGATTTCTCCTGAACTCTTTTAGTTTATTTTGTGGTTGTCTTTACAATTCCATGGAAGTAGTTTATGCTCATGTGACTGTCCATATGACTGTCACAATATTGAGGTAGTAGCCTCATACAAGTTAAGGCTGGCAGGGGAAAAGTTCTCAATGCCAAGGTACAGTGAAGGAGAGGAAAAGAAAAATGGATACACTGAGCCTTCTGTTTCCCTGGGACTAGCTACTCTTTTAACACATCTATTTTAATGTTTGAAAATATTTCATCATGGGCTGTACTATAATAAGTATACACAATCCCCAAGTATTGGACATTTACATTAATTCACAGGTAAATTTATTAAATATCTGTTGGGCATCAGGACTTGTGTGAGGGTCTAGGGCTACAATAATAAACAACATATATTTCCTGCTCTTATAATATCTTACTGATGAAAATAATGCAACAGATAAGACCTGGCAATATTTATTACTATGTCTTTAGAATAAATTCCTAGAATTAGACTTGCTAGGTCTACAGATACGCACATTTTCAGCTTCATGGTAATCAGACAAACGTTATATATTGAAATCATTGGAATTGAATAGTGTTCACTTCCTGAATCACCAGGGACTATTAGAATTTTAAAAAGTTTTTGCCAGTTTAAGTGAAAAATTATATCATATAGTTGCTTTTATTTTCTTTTACTACCTGCATTTGCTATATCTTTTGTAAATCATCTTTGATAATTTCTGTATTTTTTGTCTTTTATTTATTGACATGCTGTATATGTATAAAAATTCTGTACATGTGTCTTTTTTTAACAGTTACATTGCTAACATGGTATCCATATTTTGGTAGATTGCTTTTAATTTAGTTTATGTACTTTAGAACATATGAATATTAATGTTAAATGGTCAAATATGAATTCTATATTGATTTTGCCTTTGTATTAATGCATAGAAAGACTTCCACATCCTTGTGATTAAGTAAACATTTAACTATTTTTTCCTCAGGCTGGTTTATTCTTCTATGCAATGCTAGGGTATTTTCAAATGTCCTGTGTAAAAAGCGAGAAAATACTCATTTGACAAATTTACCCAGTGCCATATAGAAGCCAGACAATAATTCTCCATTGCATTGTCTCTGACTTTCCTGAGGACAAGTCTGGAAGCACTGGACCGAAATTTGCCTGGTGTTCCTTTGTGGGTGAGGGTTGGTGAGTTGAGAAAGAAAACCTATTCTATGACATATGACAAGGTTCCTTTATGATATGGCTAATTTTGAAGCTATTGATAGCTATTCAAATTAGTTGAATCTTTGGTTTTAAGACTCGTATTATTTCACATTTTCACCAGCTCCTGTTGCTCTACACCCTCAGTAGCATTTTGTGTTGTCACTGTTCTGAATATTGGCCATGATAATAGGTGTATAGTGGTATCTGATTCTTCTTTTAATTTGCAATCCTTAATGACATATAATGGTGAGCATATTTTTATATGCTCATTTTCTATCTGCATTTCTTTTTTGGTAATATATCTGTTCAGATCTTTTGCCCATTTTTAAATCTGTTTGTTCTTTCATCTCCTTGGTTAAATTTATTCCTAGATTTTTTATTCCTTTGATTATTATGTTAAATTAAATTGTTTTCTTAATTTTCTTTTCAGATAGTTCATTGCTGGTGTATTGAAACACAGCTAAATTTTGTGTGTCGATTTTGTATACCTTGCTGAACTTATCAACTTTAGTAATGTGTGTGTGTGTGTGTGTGTGTGTGTGTGCGCGCGCGCGCGTGTGTGTGTATATTCCTTGAGATTTTCTATATGCAAGAGTATGCCATTTGTAAATAGAAACAGTTTGATCTCTTCCTTTTCTATATGGAAAACTTTTATTTCTCTTTCTTGCATAATTACTTTGGCTACAACTTTTAGTACAATGTTGAATAGCAGTGGTGAGAGTTTCAGGTTCATCTAGTGAAAAGGACCCAATAGGATATGAAAACCGGTGGTGTACTTCTAGACTGAGTCCAAAGGCCTGAGAATGAGGGAAGTTGATGATATAAATCCCAGTTCAAGGTCAGGAGGAGACTCATGGCTTAGCTCAAGCAGGCAGCAGAACAGGACCGAATCCTTCCCTCTTCTGCTTTTGTTCATTTCAGGCCCACAATAGATTAGATGGTGCTCACTGGCATTGGAGAGGGCAATTTACTTTACCGAGTTCACTAATTCAAATACTAATCTCATCTGGAAACACCCTCAAAGACACATCTAGAAATTATTTTTAATTTGGGTATCCTGTGGCCTAATCAAGTTGACACACACAATTAACTATCACTGTAGGCATCTCTGTCTTGTTTCTGATCTTAGGGAGAAAGTTAATGGTCTTTTATCATTGAGTATGATGTTAGCTGTGTTTTCATGAATTCACTTTATTGTATCAAGGAAGTTTTCTTTCATTTCTAGTTCCCTTACTATTTTTATCTTGAAAGCGTGTTTACTTTATAAAATATCTTTTCTGCATGGATTGAGATGTTCATGTGGGATTTTTTGTCCTTCATTTTATTAGTATTATATATTACATTGATTGATTTTCTTATTCGAACCAAAATTCAGCATAAATATCACTTGGTCATGATGTATAATTATTTTCTTATGTTGTTGGATTTGGTTTGCTAGTATTTTTGTTCGTATTGAATATTGTATTGAAGAAGCAATTTTGCATTTATATTCATAAAGGATATTGTTCTGTGACTTTCTTTTATTATGATGTCAATATGTGCCTTCGATATCAGAGTAATGCTGGCCACATAAAATGAGCTTCAAAATGTTCCCTCCTCTTCAGTTTTTTGGAAGAGTTTGAGAAGAATTGTTGTTAATTTACTTAAATGTTGGTAGAATTCACCAGTGAAGACACTTGGTCCTGGACTTTTTCTTATCAGGAGGTTTTTTTACTACTGATTCAATCTCTTTACTGTTATTATATTAGTTTATATAAAGTTGCATTCTTAAATATGCTATTAAATAGAACTGTAGAACCAGGGAAGGAAAATTAACACTTTGTGGTTGCATTAAACATCTTATTGGATGTGAGATGGGGAGTGTTTGGAATAGGGTTTGTATTTTTTCTATTCAGATTTCAAGTTAGAAGAAATAACACCATAATGCAATCTCCCTTGCCATGGATGAAGCTGCAAGAATCCTATAAAAGGAAGCTTACCTTTATATAGCAGCATCTCCAGGAAGTTTTTGATGTCCAATAAACAGGAGAGGTAGTTGGCATAAAGGAGGCCTGGCAGAAGCAGTTTAGGAAAACAGGTTCTCTGGAACAGGAGCCAAGCAGAGCCTTTGTTAATGAGTAGTAAAAATTGGGGTAGGTTTTGGGATAGGCTACCTTTTTACCAAGCTCTAAATCTGAAAACTGACCTTCAGTCTTTCTCCAGATAATCCCAACTCTTATGACTTGCATCTTACCTTTGGAGATATTTCTGTATTGCATTTTTAGTTTCCCTACCATTTTTTAAAAATTCTCTTTATAGCAGCATGCCTGTGTTGCTTTTTTATGACTCCATCACTGAATCACACAAGTTTCTGTTTAAAATCCTTCCATGATCATCTAAAATGTAAGGTGTTTGCCTGCCTTTTGAATTTGAGAGTTTGTTCATCTTTAATTAGCTCTTGATCACTTTGACCTACTAGATCTGGCACTTGAAATGAATGCTATCAAATAGTGTTGTTGGCGAGATAGATCTATCTTACCTCAGAAGATCGCAGGTGCTGGGGCTCTGACACTATGCTTACTTTTCCAGAAAATGAGAAGAAATAATCTATCCCATTTAGAAACCTCAAATGAAGTTGGGGGACACACTTTGAGGTCTTTCTATAGCTTATTTTTTAAAAATGTATGCATCTTATACATAATAACTTATTTAATACTCTTAATAATCCTCTCTCTAATTTGGTATCATTATTATGCCAATTGTGCAAATGAGGAGACTGGAGCACTGACAAGTAAGTAATTTGGCAAGTTCTCATTGTTAGCCAACAAGGGGATTGGGGTTTGAACTTGGCCGTCTGACTCCTGGCCCCAAACTCTTCACCCTCTCCCTACAATACTCTGTGCCATTATACATTCCAATATGAGGCTGGGTTCGAAATTATCGGTGCATTTTGCCACCTGTTATTTTTTTGGTAACCCAAAATGTTGGTCAGATTCTGTTGCAAAACAAGAGTTTAAAGTAGTAAAGGAAGTAGCCCCAAGAAAAAGAACTTAGTTGTCCTGACTATGACCAATGGAGGCTCTCTACCATGGGCAGTGGACAAACACTTACTGAAAATGTTAATAAATCAGAGCAACTGGAGAGGGAACAGCATGCTTAGGAGGCTTGCTTTGAGAAGATTGGAGGCCAGTGCTTTAACTCAGCTGTAATGTCACAATGGGTTCCATCAAATATACATATAGGGCTTTTTGTGGTATGATGCTAGACATGATACCTGGCTGAGATCAAGAACAAGCTTAGGAGGCCTAAAGGACTATTTTTCCTTTGTCAGTCTCCTACATTTCCTTGTATTAGTCAAGATAGGCTAGGTTACACTGTGGTAACAAATAGCCCTGAAATAGCATTGACTTAACACAAAAAAAGCTTTATTCTCCACCTAAAGTCCACTGGATGTCCAGATAACATTCTTGATGCAGGGACTCAGCTGTCTAGGATTTTGCAGTAGAGGAACAGGGAATGGAGGGTCCAGCACTGGCAATTAAGAGCTTTAGCTTAGAATTGATGTTCCAATTTCTGTTAAAAAACCATGGGCCAGAACTGGTCATATGACCTCAGCTAACTACAAAAAAGGTCATGAACTAGCTTTGGTCAGCACTAGAAGTTTTTACCACAACTCTGACACCTGATTGTTTTAAGGAGAAAGGTAAACATGAAGTTTAGAACCTTTTTTTTTCTTTTTACTGAAAGACAACTTACTATAGTAGAATGAACAAATCTTGTGTGTACACTATGATGAAGTTTTACATATAGACATCCAAGTGTATTCAGCACCTAGATCAAGAAATGCAATACTCATAGATCTCCAGAAGACATCCTGGTACTTGCTCCCAGTCAACTGCCTTAAACCTATATGCTGACCTCTATCACTATATATCAGTTTTCCTTCATTTTTTGCTCTTTTGTATGAATGAAAATTCAACATGAGGGTCATCCATGTTGTTGTAAGAATGAGTAGTTTGGTTTTTGTGGTTGTGTAGTATTCCACTACGTTTTTTGAATACCACTATTTAATTAATCTTCCTACTGTTTAAAGACATTTGTGTTGTTTTCCATTTGGGGCTAATAAAAAACAAAGTTGCTGTGAATATTCTTGACCATAATTTTTATGGGACATAAGCACTCATTTCTGTTGATTATTGTCATTAGTAGAGTTGTTGGTTCAAATGGTAGGTCTTGGTTTACCTTTATTAGATTCTTTCACGTGGTTTTCAAAGTAGTTCTACCATTTACGCTCTCATCGGCAATGTATGAGAGTTCCAATTGCTCCTCATTTTTGAAAACACTTGACCTTGTTATTTTAGCAACTCATGATATGATATCTCACTGTGACATTAATTTGCATTTTCCTGGTGAGTGCTGATATGAAATACCTTTTTATATATAGATAGACCATCTGAATATTCTCTTTTGTGAAATATCTAGTCAAGTCTTTTGCCAGTTTTTAATTAAATTGTATTTTTTTCTTATTGATTTGTGTAAGTTCTTTACATTTTTTGGTCACAAGCCCTGTCTTGAATAAAAGGCATATTTTGTGGGTTGTTTTTTCATTCTTAATGGTGTCTTCTGGTGAATTGACTTTTTTTTTCTGTTTAGTGTTCGGTGGTATTTTGATATTGTTTATTTAACAATGCCTCCTTATCCCTTATCCTTAACATCAAGGAACCTCCAAAGAGATTAGCAGCAAATGGACCCCAATTTACCTTATTCATAGTTGAGCCAGTGTCTAATCATCACCACAGTAGGCATATCTGTTTTATTGGTGGAAAAGAAATGGAAGCTAGAGCAGGGATACCACAGCCACATTGTCAGGCTTTGCTGGACCTGCTTAGCCCTGGGAGGTGGGAAGCAGGAAGTGAATACAACGGTAGCAAGAGGTAGCAGTTCATAGAATCTACCTCCTAAAACCCATGAGTCCTGCCTGCAATAATCAAGGTTTGATCAATGGGTCAAACTCAAATCCACCAAATTAATAACTCCTCCCAAAGAACTGGAAAGATCCATGTGAGCCTTGGGCGGGGAGGGGAAGGGCTGAGAGCCCTCTGTTGCACTTCCCTCCTAACCCACTGGGCTTTGCAGCCACATCTGTGGTTAACAAAGGGAATGGCCACCTCTTCAGGGCAGAAGAAAGTAGTATCTCACAGTGTTTGCCCATCATCTCTATGCTGCTGCTATCCTATGAACTTTCTCTTCTGTACCTGACTGAGATCATAAATGTGGAGAGTCTATTTGCTTTCTCTAGCTTCAAAGTCACAGCAAGGCTTTGCCCCATAGTGTTGGGAAACAGCAATTCCATGCCTAGGCATATATACTCAGGAGAAATGTGTATGGATGTTCACCGAAAGCATGTCACAGCAATGCTATTCCTCACAGCACAGACACATGCTCATCAGTGGTAGAATGGAGAAATCAACTATGGTTTATCCATGCAATGGAATACTGTACCACAGTGAGAATAAACCACAGGGATGACTCTCACATACTGTTGCACAGAAGAAGCCAGAATATCTACTGTGTGATTCCATGGACATAAAAGTTCCAAAGTGGGCAGAACGAACCTATGGTTCCAGAAATCAGGAAAGGATTTTCACTGGTGGCAGGAGGGAGGGGGACCAAGAGGGCTTCTGAGGGCTTATAATGTTTGATTTCTCAATTTGGGAAATGGTTACTAGGCATTTTCATGTAAGACTCGTCAAGCTGTACACTTAAGAGATGTACATTTTTTAGATGAATAGTGCACATCAAAACATAGAAAAAAAAGTCTGGGCCAGAGAAGGCCATCGGGGTGGGGAGATTCTATTTCAAAGATAAGAGTCCTGGCCTTCTTCATATCCTCTAATTATGCAAGTGCTGGTGGGGTGCTGAGATGGAGTGAAATTTTTCCAAGAACCACAAAAGAATTTCCTCCATCACCTTTAGACTCGGGAGCTCTCAGGCAGGAAGGTCTATATCCTGGGAGACAGCCCTTTGAGTTCTGAACAAAATCCTTTGGCTACAGTCCTGAAGGCATCTCTAGAACAGTCAGGCTGAATTGTCTTCAGACAGACAGGAAGAGAGCAAAGAGAGAAGCACAGAGAGGAAGACATGGGCTCAGAAGTGTACAAGGCTGTGACTGGAAACGGATGGCAGTGCATGGGTCCCTTACGCCCCTCTTGTCTGACAGGAGAGTGGGGCCAGCCCTGGCCCTCCATGGCAATCTGGTTTCTGGCAGACAGTCCAAGGCAACAACTGGGGGCACTGGCTGAGCCCCTCCCTGGAGCCAACCACCATTTCCAGGCCTCCATGTTCCCTTTTGCAGCAAGACAAAGCTCATCATCCTCTTCTCCTCTGGGATGGCAGCCACAGCCAGGACTGCAGCCAGGACAGCAGGACATTCTTGCCATACAAATTAAATAAGTCCGCATGGCCAAATCCTGCTCTAAGGCATAATGATCTCAGACCCAAGTGTGACTCCAGACTGGAAAAACTGTGGGTGAGATGCTTCGTTAGGTCCAAAGGTGGGGGGAAACCTGAGGTCTGGGGTAGAAGTCGGTGCTAGTATCTTTAAAGATTCCGGGTCTGTAACAACAGGAGGCTCTGTGTGTCCTCTCATTTTTTTTTAATTTGTTAAAACTTTTAAGCAGGTAATACATTTTCATGGTTCAAAAATCAAAATAATTTTTTTAAAAGTTTATTTCTAAAACATAGCTCCTCTGCGCCCCCTGTAGGCACTAGGTATCTGTTATGGGTTTATGCTCATAGGAAATGCAAGCAAATAGAATGTATATAGTCCACATGCCTTTCTCCTTGTTCTGTGCCTCATTTTTTCCTTTTTTTAATGTAACAACCTGTCTTAGAGATTTCTCGCTACATGTATGTAGAGAGCCTGTTCATACTTTTTGACAGCTACTCTCTTCTCCCATAAGTTTTTAACCAAGATCTTATAAATAGGCACTTGGCTTGTGTGTGTCCTATTTTGCATTCATGCAGGTGTGTGTGTAAAAATATTACCTGTTTCTGTCACCCAAACCTATCTCCTCACTGATTCTTGAGGCCCACAGTGGCTTTGTACCAGCCTCAGCTACCTGGAGAGTTGCTAGGGCTGCATGTAACATGGTCCTGACACTCTGGTTTCCCCACCTTCTTAGTCTCCACCTGCAGGAGACCCCAGCTCAGAGATTTGACAAGGCCTGATCCACCTCCTGGGACAGCCCCTTAGATGGCACCCAGTTTAAGCCTTTGGTTCCAGAAGACCAAGACACAGAAGGCTCAGAGTGGTTCTTCCAGTCCCATTCACCTCTTCAGGATCCATGAGTGAGAGCCTCGGGCAGTGAAGTCCACAGGATATGGTGAGCCCTTTATCACCAAGCATTGCTTCTGAGACCCCAGAGATGGAGGTCTGATGTAGGAGTTGGGCTGTATGCCAGAGGCCCAGGCCCATGCAGAGAGAGGTGTACTAAAGGAGGCTCAAGAAGTGGACCTGTCCACAGGGCCTGCCCACTTGCAGTGTCTCTGAGCACAAAAGAGGAGTAAGGCATGGCACCAGCCAGCCTGAGCAAGGATGTAGAGGGAGATTAAAATAACTTCTGGCTCCCAGACCAGATCTGAGAATGGAGGTGGGCTTTCTGTCTTGATCCCAGGGCAGGTTCCAAGAATCAGTAGGAGTAGGCACTTGGCCTATCTCAGTGGCTCTGGAGTGTACACAGTTCAAGGCAGAGCATCATAGAATCTGAGAGTTTGCCCAGGAGCTTAATCTCATGGGGCATAGAATGAGGTTAGGGGAACTGTGCCAAAAAGAAGGGAGTGACAGGAATAAGGAAGATACATAATCTTAGGTTAGTGATGGCCATGGAAGCTAAATATCCACTCCCTATATAGTGCCTTGCCTTAAACCTGAGACTGAAAAGTTTGTCCTGGGTTCATGGTGAGTCCAGGACCTCACATGTGGGGCCAACAACTCAGGCCATGTGTGAGGCCAAGATCCCTGTCCACATAAGAGGACAGGACCCCAGGCCATGTGAGAAGTTGATACTCTGGGTGAGTAGATGAGCTCTATGTCCCAAACATGTGCCTGCCTATGACTCAAGTAGGAAGCCCATTTTTCAAACTGCATGTGAAATCCAGGTCCTAAACCCATGGTTGAAGTTGCCTGACATTTATTATGTCAATGTTAAATAAGTATTTATCAAACCCTGCAGTAGATTGTACTATTATTCTCCGGCAGTTCATGGTAGAGCTATGCTTATACATCCTGTTGACTCAGTCTGAACCGAGTGAAGAAGATTTAAGTGTCGTCATATCAGACTGTCATGTTTGGCAGGTACTGCTGCTTCAGCCTCGATTCTGAATGAAGGTGACATGAAACAAAGACATAAGTATGAGTGAGAAATAAACCTTTGTTGTTCTAAGTCACTAGGATTTGGGGTCATTTGTTACTGTGACATAGCAGCTTCTTCAGCTGACCAATACAAATGCCTGCCTTGTGCCAGGCAATGAATTCTTCATGGAGAATATAATAGTTAAACAGGTCTGTGGAAATATGCAGACCTGAGGAATAACCCCCTCCCCCTCAACAGGGAAGATTGAGGAAAAACAGGTTTAGGACAAAGATCAAGACTCCTGTTTCCAAAAGGATTGACATATCCATAAGGTATCTATTCAAAGGGAATAGTCAGGATTATGGTTGTATGTAGAAATGTGCAGCTCAGAAGAGAAGTTCAGGATACAAATATGGGCCTTGTTGGAACCTAGATTGCCAGTTAGCAGCCAGGCACTCTCAAGAAAGCAGGTAGCTTAAACAGCCTGGGAAAACACAAGCATTTTGGAAATCCACACAAGTATTGGTGGAAATTATGGGGGAGTTGGGAATGGGGTTAGGATAGGAAGAGTCTTATTGTAATGCATGAAATGGATATTCAAGCTGTTTGTTTTTCAAATTAATGAAAGGGAAACCTGTGATAATTGGGGAGCAAGGGGAAGTAGGGGAGGCCCAACCAGCAAAGAAAGTTCACTTGGTGAAAAAAAATACCTGCCTTCTCTAGGCTGCCTAGAGACCTAGCAAGTTGGTGGCTCTTGAGCACATAATGCAGGGTCTGGAGAAAACTATTTACACACTGTAGAATCCAGACTCGGACCTAGACTATGATTTTTCCTCTATCATTCACTTGCTGTGTCACTGATGGATCAATTTCTTCTCCTTACTTCAGAAGGCTCTACAGAGACTCAGAAGAAGGAAGGGATAGAAAAAAGGTTCTTCCCAGGCCATATAACTTGTAGGACTTCACTTATTAATTCTAATAATTTTTCTGTTTACTCTCTTGGGTTTTCGTGCATCAAAATCAACATATCTGAAAAGAGTAATACTTTATCTCTTTTAATAATTATGTATTCTATTTTTTATTGTACTGCTCCAAAATTTTACAATAAAAATGACAGCTCATACTTCTGTTTATTTCCTGAACTTAATGAATATGCTTCTCAAGTTCTGACATTAAGCATGTTGGTTGATGTGTGAAGTGCTTAAGACAGTGTTTGGCATAGAGTAAGTGCTACATAAGTACTATAGAGTAATAATTCTCATCCCTCTATAGTTCTGTGCCCATATGCCTCAGAAGCACAGGAAATGACCCCCTCACCTCTTCCAAGCCTTGGACTTGGTATAGCTGAAGAAAGCTTTGGGTTGTGAGTTCAGAGGTTTACACATATACTGGGGACTCAACAAGTGTTTATTGGCTTAAAATGCATGCCCGAATGAATCAGTTGAAGGAGTTCCAGTAGTTTTTATCTGTGGCATGCTGGCCTCATGGCAGAAGGGAAAGAGCATGATAGTAACATGTCATGGGGCTCAAAACTTGAGATAGATATGGCCATCATCAATTTCCCCACCCCCACATGCGTTTATCCTTCTTACCATGAGTATGACTGACCCTGATGAGCTCTCTCCCTCTTTTGGTGCCCAGTCCAGATCTAGGCTGATATCGCCCCCAAGGAAGAGGTAGGCAGACATCAGAACATAGTTTCTGACATAAGGCTTGGCAAGTGCCTTTGACTACCCACTTCCTCTGGAAATACATTTCTTAATAAACCATTGCATTCATAAGTAATGTGCAGTAAACATCCCAGGATTCTTAACCTTTGAAGGTGAGATTCTAAAGCTCTGAATCCTCATTCTAGGGAAAAGACCATCTGTGAGCAGTACAGACAAATTCCTGCATAGTAATACAAATGGTTACTTACTCTGTGAATCTTGTCCCCAAGAACCAACCCTATATTTTGGAAGTTTGCATGACAAGGGGTGGGGTGGGGGGAAGAGATAGGTGGGTGAGACAAAAGTGAAGGAAGGATTTTTAGCATGGAGCTAAAGCAACCATCAGTGGAAGATGGTGAAGAAAGAGAGTAGATAACATGAAGAGTACCCTTAGGCTTCTGAGAAGACAGGATCTAGAACCCCAAGGGATGGAGAACCCCAGAAAGGTAAAGGACACCTCTCCTCCAGAACTAAAGAGAAGAAGAGGAAGCATATGGGGCCAGCTCAATTCAGGCACTGTCAGCCTTATAGATACATGATCCTCACAGGTGCAAGTTCGTGGAGATGAGTGTCAGAATGTAGGACATTATTCCTTCCACAAGCATTTACTGAGCATTTAGGACATGGTTCCTGATCTTACAGATTTTCAACAGAGCATATAAGTAAGTAAAATTATGTTAATAAATACAATAATTTTAGGGCTGCTCAGAGTTGGAAGGAACTATATTGGGGAATAGAAAAGAGGACAATGGGAAGCACTTCTAGTCAGTACTCGGATAGGAGTAAAAGGAAGTAGCCAGCCAAATAAGAGACACCAGAAGCGGAGGCAGCAAGTATATAGATCCTAGAGTCTCGCTCCAGAGACTGGGTTCTCCTCACCATGTGGTTCTTTACTGCACACCAAGGGCCTCAGACAGAGTTGGCATTAAAAGCCAATAGTGATTAAATGAATAAGGAACTGATGATGTGTGTGTCATGCTCTCCCTATCTGGGCCTTGGATTTGCCCTGATTCTCATTTACCTCATGCACCCTCTCCCTCACTCTGGAGCTTGACAGGCACACTTCTGCCCCTGAGGCTATGCTTAGCACACTTTTCCCTCAAGTGTACCTTTCCTCCAGGACTAATTTTGCCCAGGTGTGCCTTTCCCCCAGGTGAACCTTTCCTCCAGGTGTATCTTTCCCCCAGATGTACTCTTTCTCAGGTGTGTCCTTTCCTCTAAGTGTGCCCTTCTCCCAGGTGTGCTCTCCAGGGGGCATATGACTTCCTCACCTTTTTAGGACTCTGCTCAGTCACCACTCTATTAAGAAGATTCTCTCACCACCCTGTTTAATATACACCCTCCCCAACTCTTCTCTCTTTTCTTTCTCTTCTCCACTTTATTTCTCTCATCTCACATATCCTATAACTCTCATGTTTATTTTGTTTCTTGTCCAGCCCAAATCATCAGCCACAATGGTTTGGTGTGTTTTTAAAAACTGTGTTCTTTTCTGTATCCCCAGTGTCCAGAACAGAGTCTGATACATATAAGATGTTCAGTACATATTACTCAAGAGAGGGAACAGATTTTGATGCATCTATCTCCCTTCCATAATTTTGAACTTCTGGAATACAAGAACCTGCCTTTTTTGTTAGTGCCAACACACAGTGGGTGCTTGCTTAAATACTGGTTGAATTTTTCTCTACCACAGTGTAGGGACACCTATAGTTTCATGAAGCTTCAGAAAAACCTTTGCAAGAAAGGTTCTCCCCAGGCAGACACTGGTAGGAACAACCCCCTGCACCAACTGCAAAGTTCTATGCCCAATGAGTAAGCATTTCATTAAAAGGTGACCTCATGGGGGCTTACTTAATTTTATCAGCAAAGAAATTTTACAGGTTTACAACATCCCTCCTATGGGGACCTACGAATAGCAGAAATCAGGGGCAGCCCTTCCCTGAGAAAGGAAACAAAATCTGTAATCAAACTCAATGGAACAATGCCAGAAACAGAGATGGTCATGTGGAAAACTTGACAGAGCAGGTTGCTGGAGGACTTGGGAGTCCAGGGACATGATACTGACACTCTTGTGCTCAGTAGGGCTTAGCATGAGAAACACTAATTGCACCAACATAGGCCATCATAGACCACCAGGGCCAGGAAGTGAAACCAGGGTCCGCAACTCCAGGGTCTCCCTCCTCCCCTTCCTCAATCGATGTCCCTTCTTCCTGGGCCAGCAGTGCCTTCAAAGTGTGACTTTCCCGGCTCTCCTGACCTGGCCTTTCTTCAGCTAACTAGTGCCCTTTTAGACTTCCAGTGCATGTAGCTGCCTTCAGAGCCTGGCAGGGTGGGCCCAGCCTAGGTGGGGGTGGGGACTGCAGTCTAACCACACAGAGGATAGATTCCTAAAGTACAAATCCCTAGGGTCCCAGAGAGATTTCTAAGATAATGAAGTTACTTATGTATTCATTAGTTCACTCTACAACTACATTTCATTTCTGAGTATTTCCTACTGACGCATACTGTGCTGGGTGCTGGAGATACAAGGGTGAGCCAATAAACATTCATTTCTAGACCCTACAGCAAAGAGGGAGAATTGTTACTCAGTTAGCTCAAAGACACATATCATTGGGCAAAGGGACAACTGCTATTGAGTGACTTTCTCCTCTAGTTCCTTTGGATCTCCCATGACTTTCTCTTGCCCCCAAGGAGAAATAGAATTCAGCAAAGTTGTCAGTTTCTTAACTTTTTAATTCAAAAGCCCTTTTTCAGGTTTTGCTAGTCAGGAGAGGTTAGATTATGCTGCAATAGCATGTTAACCTTCTAATCTCAGTGGCTTGATGCAGCACAGATTTATTTCTCTAAATGTCCCAACGCCCACAGTTATCTAGGGTAGCTCTCTTGTAAGGAAAGGCTCAGGGACCCATTTCTCATCCTGTGACTCCATCATTCCCTGCTTGAGAGACAGGGAACTAGAGTTATGTGCAGGCTCTTAAATGCTTTAGCCTGCAAGTGACATTTCTGCTCACAGTCAATGGTCAGAAGAGTGATGTGCACACAGGAGGTGGGAGTTGCAAATGGCAATGTGGACAGCACAGAAATATTTGAGGAGTAGCAAATGTCTCAGCCACCACCTTTTTCCACAAAATAAGAATTCTACAGCAAGGGAAAGAGAATGAGAAGAGATGTGAAATCATACCCACTCGAGAAGTCCTCAAAGATGACAACAGCTCCCTGCAAACAGCACCTGAATCACCAGCCCCTGTGTGCCCCTGAAAAAGAATCTAAGCAGAGAGACTGTCCCCACTGGCTGCTACCAGCTTGCTGTTCACAGACCTCCTAGCCAAGTAATTTCTTTGTGTGGAATCAGGTCCCCCACCTGACCCAAGAAAACTCACCAGTTCCTTTCAGTATCCCAGAACCCTGGATGTCTGTGTCCAGAACAAATGGATGGAAGTGTGTGGGGAAGAGCCCTCTGCACTTTAGTAAGGTGAGAATCTACTGGACCAACCTGAGGTTAGCTGCTCTGCCCATCCTAAACATTGGTGGCAAATAGTCCTGTTAAGACGATGCATTGAGACCAGGACTGCAAAGGGAGGGGACATGGCATCATGAGAAGGAGAGGCCAAGGAGAACCACTGTGACCCAAAATGAGGAAGGGTTTAGTAGAAAAAGGCAGGGTGATGGGAGAGAACCTCCAAAGTTCATGAGAAATATTCAAGGAACCGAGAGGGGCATAAACTGAGGTTGGCAAAGTGACCAGAGCAAGTGGGTTGTTGCCTCATCCTGGACAAATGTTCACGTGTGAGTCCCTGAATTGCGAATGTGGCCTCTGGACTAGGATAGAGAGGCAGGGAGATGACAGGAAGAAGAGAAAGCAGCCTAGCCCTGGTTGCTTGATTCTACCAAACTTTCTGAGGAGATTTCAGAAATGAGTCTCAGAACTTCTGTCAGGGAAGGAGAAGCCCTTATCTGTAAGGGCTACTTCATAGGGGTATGGCAATCT
Source organism: Macroglossus sobrinus (assembly GCA_004027375.1). Taxonomy (NCBI): domain Eukaryota; kingdom Metazoa; phylum Chordata; class Mammalia; order Chiroptera; family Pteropodidae; genus Macroglossus; species Macroglossus sobrinus. Next base: position 38,171 of record PVKZ01004268.1, read on the forward strand.
CTCACTTTTGGATTGCCAGATGACCTCTCACCTGGGCATCTGGGAAGCCCTGGGCAGGAGGTATCAACAAAGCAAGGCAGAAACCACATCCAGATAGGCAAACATTCCAATGCCAGCTAAACAACACGTATTCCATTTCATGCTTTGACAAGCATATTTCCAGAATGACCTGGAAGGCCAGGTTCAAGCATAAAGCTCTTAGGTGGCTCAGATTCTCATGCCTAATCATACCTGTAGGACAGGCCTAGCTTCAAAGGGTCCTTAGGAAAAGCACAGAGCTGAATCTGTGGGGAACCAGACAGTTCTGTGTGAACTTTTTCTTTCTCTTCATTAAACTTTTAAAAGAAATTTAAAATTTTTTTGCTTAGAACACATCTTCTAATCTTTCATCTTCATTTTAGACACTCCTTTCAGTGTTCTGGACACAAACAGCCAGGCTCTGCCCTTGTGTAAGTATTCTCTGTTACTGGTGTTACTTGAATGATTTTTTACACTTGACAACCATGCAAATTTATTTTGATGTGTTAATTATTTTTATTGCTATTTATGCTGACTTTAATTACTGGGGTTTTTGAACATTTTAGAGATTTTAGGAAATTTTGCAGAACAAGCCAAGACAGGGCTTTTGTATGGAAAAGGCACAGGAAGCTGCTTGCGTGGGACCACAAATTGGGTGAGGCGCAGTCTCAGGAAATTAACAGGGCTGGGTGAATGCTGTTAGCCAGGTTGACAGAGACTCAGATATGGTGCCTCCTGCCTCTGCAGTCTGGGTGGCTAAAAGGCTCAGTAAAGAAACAATGGTTTCTGTAATCACCTCAATCTGAAGAAAGCTGCTCCTCCCGCCCTTGCCCTGAAGCCAGACAGTTCAGGCTCCCCTCGGCCTCATATGTCCCTGGCACCATTCATTCTAGCCGCTGCCCAGAGCTGGAGTTCAGAGAGAGTAATTTCACCAGGGAGTAAGTCCATGTGTGGGCCCTTTAAGAGGAACACCTGGAGCTCCAGCAGCCCTCCATCTCACTCAGCCACAATCTTCACTGGTTTTCACAACTAGAAATTGTGGGACTTCTCTCCCTGGCACTGGAGTCCTGGGCTTGGGAGCCTGGTGTGGGGTTGGGATTCCTTGCTCCTCAGAGGGGATCTTCGTGGCTGAGATATACCTCCCCATTTTTTATCACCACATGTGGGTGTGAGAACAGCTGTTCTGCCTCTCTGCCCCTCCTACTAGTTTTGACAGGTCTATAATTCCATAACAATAGCATTTCTGTTCAGCTTGCCTTCAGGTGGTTCTCAGCTATGGCTGTTCTGTAGTTTAGTTGTAATTTTGATGTAATCACAAGAGGAGGCAAGCATATTTTCCTAGTCTGGCGTTTTTACTGGAACTCCATATATTGAAAACTTATTCTCCAAAAGTGATGGTATTAAGAAGTAGGGCTTTTGAGAGGTGAATAGATCATGAAGGTGGAGGTCTCAGGAAGGGAATTAGTGCCCTTATAAAAGAGACCCCACAGAGCTCATGTGAGGACACATGAGAAGTCTGTGATTCAGAAGAGGGCCCTCACCAATCATGCTGTTACCCTGATCTCAGACTTCCAGCCTCCAAAACTCTGAGAAATAAATTTTGGTTGTTTATAAGTCACCCAGTATGTATTTCGTTATGGCAACCAGAATGAACTATAAAACAATAAGTAAAATCACATGTTGTCCATTTTAATGGGGAATAACAAGGAAAACCACACTGAATTCTAGGTTCTCATTGGGGGAGGTTCTAAAATATAGGAAATCAGGAGACACCATGAATAATTCAAAAGGCAAAGTAGAAGCATGGGGTGATCTCATTTTGCATCTGAACAGGAGGCCTCAGGAGTTTACCAAAGGGGAACACAGGCTCCAAATTTGAAAAGAAAGTTCAGGTCATGTTCTTTGCACATAGACCTTGACAAGTTAATGTTTCCTTTGCAAGAAATGTACACATAGCAGCACCCAGTTACTGAGTTCCCAAACGACAAGCTGAATCATCCTTACACAACATAAAGTTAATCCATTTCTCTATCTGGTCACTCACCCATGTGGCCCTGAGCACACTCATTCTCTAAACTTCCCCTGGATTAGAGCAGTAGCCCCATCTCCTTTCCTACAACATAAGTCTATGCAAGCACCCACTATTCTCCCAGCCACCTATGGATCTACAGAAAATAGGCAGAGGCTCTCTTTGTTGGACACATCCTTCATCCACACTAAGCCAATGGTGCCTTTTTTGAGTCAGGTCTTGTGCAGAGCTATGGGGTCCACAGATGAAGTAGTCTCTGGCCTTGCCCTCAGGGGCCTTGCAACTGAGAGAGATAGACAGATAAGCACGTGGAAAATTATATTAGAATGTGATTTGTTCTATCAATGAGGGAATTCCAAAGAGAGGAGAGCTGAGAAAAGCTTTCCAAAAGAGATAAATGCAAGCCAATCTCTGAAGTATAAGCTGGAGTAGATGAAGTGAAGGGAAATTCTGGATACCATGAACTGAACTGGCAGAGGTGGGTTCAGCATGAGTCATTCAGAGAGTATCATAAAGTTCTAGAACACAGAGGAACTGATTTTTACCACTCTCTAACCTCAGGACTCATTTCTCTATCTGGTCTATGAAATGGTTAATTCAGAAGCCATGACACTTCACTTCTACCCTATTTCATTTGTTAGAAGCAAGTCACTGAGTTCATGTTCATGGGCTCAAGAAATTGCACTCCTCCTCTTGAAGGAGGAGAGAGTGTCAAAGAGCTTTTAAATTATCACAGTTCACCCAATGGCTACAAATTATTTACAGTCTTCTTACATGCAAAATGTGCATACCCTTCCAAACACTTATTCCCCTAAAGTCCCATCCAACTACAGAATGAACTCAAAGTCCAGAATTTTTACATCTAAATTAGGTTCTGATGTGAAAGAGTCTCCTTGGGTAGATTTCCTTCAGTGTACCTCATTGAGTACAGTCACCCTCTATTTGTAGACCTGTGAGTTCCAGGGACAAATTGTCTGTACTCTGGTTCTCTGCCACCCCAACATACAATAGTGGGACAAGCATAGCATGACCATATCAATATTATTGTTCAAAAGGGACAAGGATGAGACACATGGGTGTCACTAGGGAACTGAGTCTGATGATTCTGAAGTCCAGCTGGTCAGATGTTAGAAATTTCTTGTTTGGAATTCAGATTGACTCTGGCCTCTCCATACTCTTGGTTTCAACCCTTGAATTCTGTTCTTCTCTCAAGTTGTCTTTTTGTTTCCATGAAATCTAGCCCATGTTTGCATCTGTGTGCTTTCTTGGGCTGCTTCTTGCAGTAGAATTGGAGCAGGGTGGGGTTCCAGAAGTCTCTCTTCATTTTATACTATCTCTGATCCTTTCAGTTCAAGTTTCAAGCTGGCACTATTTTATCAATATAATTCTTTTAAAAACTTTGTGTGTCTTCTGTGAATCTTACCGAGGTTCACTCCTTTAGACAACTGGCATCTCTTTGAGATAAGCCCTTCTCTACCTTGGGCTTTGGCTGAATGACAACTTAGCTTCTTGGAAGTCCTACTGTTTAACTGAATGCCACTTTCGATTTTTTTCGAGAACTTAACAGCCACACCCTTAGCTTCATCTTAAGACCATCTTTTCCTGGCATGGCCCCAGATTGCATCTCTACCTGGAAATTGTTTATTAAGTTTAGCATCATTTGACATCCGGAGAATCTGAGAATTTTCAAAACCAGCAAGTTTAGGTCTCTTTTTATTTAATAGTTCTTAGGGCGTGTGTCTTATCTCTCACATTTTAGTATATCCATCAAAAAGAAGCCAAGAAGCACCTTTAACATTCTGCTGGAAAATTTACTTAGCCAGATGACCTAGCCCATTAGGCATATTTTTCTACTTTCCAAGTTACTGCAGGTGGCGGTGTTGCTAAACTTTCTGTTTAAACTTTTTTCCTCCTCCTTATACCCCCTAAGACTATGGTCTTCTAATCTTCTTATAACTTTTTGGGGTGTCTAATCTGCAAGTCATTCTTTTGGAGATTCCTGCTACCGCCTATCATTCTGCCTTCTCCATTCTAACTTCAATGTTCTGCTCACACTACTTTCCCATTCTAGGCTCCTGACATTCAGAAATTTATCCTACAAATTTTATTGAGCACCTTTTGAATATAAGACACTACACTAAGTGTTAGGGAATTCCTGAGACTAAGGTAGTCTTTGCCCTCATGTTCTAGTGGGTAAAACATGTCAATCAAATAATCCTAGGAGCCATGATAAAATTATAATCAAGAGGGGTGCATGAAAGAAAATTAAAAACCCCTCTGTGGTCATATAATGAAGAATCTGCCCTAGCAAGTGAAAAAGAAAAGCTTCCCTGAAGATGTCACATTTAAGTAGAAATCTCCTGAATTGTGAATGGGGTTCCCTTGGGGAAGAAGATGAATAGCCCAAGGAAAGTTCATGAGTCAAGAAGGTCAATATACATAAAGAATAGCCAGGAGACCTGGAGGCTGGAGCAGAAAGAACAAGAAGACAGTTCCTGAGAATAGGCTAGAGGGCTCAGTAGAGATATCTCAATCTTGGATGTTTATCCTGGTATGTGGAATAACACACACATTCAACACACATTTAGCATCTACTATGTGCCATCACTGTGTATTAGGAATACAAGAGTGAATACATCACATCAGTTTCCCACCCTCAAAGAGCTTAGAGTATAGTGGTAGAAACAGATCATAAACAGATAATGAACAAAAAAATTTCAGACATACAGTAAGTGCTGTGAAGGAAATATAACAGGGTTATGCGATAGTGACTGACAGACTTCTTTAGATTGTGTAATCTGGAACAGTTTCTCTAAGATGTTGCATCAGATATTTGATATGAAAGCCGAAATGTGAAGGCAAGAGAGGGTGTGCCTCTGTAGTATATGACAGAGAATGTTCCTCACAGGCCAGTGTAAAAGCCCTAAGGCTGGAGCAAGTTTGATGTGTTCAGGCATTGAATAGAGGTCCAGGTGGCCTGTACTCAGAGTCAAAAGAAGTAATGCTAGAAAGACAAAGAGAAGTCCAGTCACAGGTATGGCAGGAAGGGCATTACAGGTGGAAGCAGCCACCTGAACAAAGGCTGGAAGTCAGGGAACAATTGACAGCTTTATTCTCCTCTGTATTCTTTTGTTCCCTGACTTTCCTTGGCAGGAAGAGGAACAGAAAACCCTGCTTGAGACAGGATTAGTCAGATTGAGCCAGGAGAGGGGTCTGTGGTATCCCGACTAGACAGAAGGGAGCACTACAAGGGTAATTGCCTGGAAAGGCGAGATGATCACTAGGCAGAAACCCCTGATACATACCCAGACAGAAAGTTATTGCCTCTCGAAGGTTCATGGAAGTTCAGAGGGCAAGGATCTTGTTTGTCTCTGCACCGTGTCCACAGTACAGGGTAGGAACTTGGCACATTATTTTTGAGTGAGTGAGTGAGTGAGTGAGTGAGTGAGTGAGTGAAAATTACCCGGTTTGGTGAGTTTCCTCTTACTAACCCAGCCTTGCAAGTACTCATAACCTCATGACTTGGGCCTTTTCAAAGCCCTATGAATTCTGGAAGGGTCTGGAGCAAGTCTTCTTTATAAACGTAAGCAGACCCAGAGAAGGTGAGTGATGCATCCAGCCTCCGACTCGCAGTTAGTGAGAGCCCTTTCCACTCCCGCCTTTCTCGCCTCCGCCTGGCGCCTCTCCCCTCTCGGGTTCTGGCCTTGGCGGTGGCTCCGGGGACTGCCCGGGGCGGGTCCGACCTCTACGCCGCCCATGGCCAGCCTGAGCCAGCGCCAGTTTCCTGGCCAACGCACTCAGAGGTTCCTTCTGTCCCGTGACGCCAGCGACTCCGTCCGCACTTGGTGAGTCTCCGCGCACACAGACCCCCTGAAGAGGGCAGGCTGTCCCAGCTTGCTATAGGGGTTCAGAAGCCTTCATGAGCTTCGCTGTACGCATGCGGGTCTTGGGGTCCAGATCCGGGGTTCCCTTTGAGGCAGCCGAGCCTCAAAGGACAGCGACAGGTGGCTGGGCAGAGAGGGCAGGACACTTAAATGAGCCGGCATCGTCCTGTGGAGTAGGTGTTACAGGCTTGGCTTACAGAAGAGAAAATTGAGGCTTGGAGAGAAAAGGGGACGAACCAAAGGTATATGGATGCCCCTAAGCCATCCGCCCCTTTCCTAAATCCCTTACCCCATTCTTGAGACTGGGAAAGCTCCCCACAACCCCGCCAGATCCTGGAGCCTCAGCAGGACCTCACAACGGGGTTCTTGGGGTTGCCCTACTCAGAGCCAAACCCCTCTCCCCACCCCGGACCTGTCGGGAACCCTCATTTGCCACCTGCCTAAGAAAGGCAAGAATCCTTAGGTACGTATGGACAGAACATTCTCAGACTTGGGGTTAAGAGTAGTGGAGCTTGGAGTCCCTCCCCATTCCCTCTACTCTGTGACGTTGGGCAAGTTTCTTAAGCTCTGAATCTTACATTTCTTTGGCTGAAATTGTCAGGGGCGGTAAATAATAGCACCTATCTTCTAAGGTTGCTTGAGAATTACATGAGATTATGCAGCATGTCTGGCCCTAGGAGGTCCTCTGTGAAAACTGACTGATCATTAACCTTTGCAACAATGTTGGGAGACATGAAGCTCAGAAATGGAGGCGATTCTCCAAGGATGAACCTAGGTCTACAGCCTCTGGTGGCCTCGGTAACATGCACGGCAGCCTGTCCTCTGTGCCCAGGACTTTAAGAAAGACACGCTCCCAGGAGACCTTAGCTATGGGAGCGACAACTGTGCTGCCTGCCAGGTGCCAAGGTGAACAGGCTGATTGCAGGAAAGGAGTCAGCTTTGTGGCCTCCAAGGGGCAATTAGAGGAATGGGACATTTTGGGGCTGATGGGGCTCTGCCCCTTTCTGGAGCTACATTCCTTGGTGGGTCCTAGGACTACAACCACTGACCAGTCATCCAGAGCTGCGCTCCTGCACTTCACAGCGCCCCCCCCCTCAGGCAGTGGGATCACTGGGTCCTAGGGAGCCGGCCCTGGATGGGAGTTGGGGTTAGGAGGCCTGGGAAGTAGGTACAGCCCTACTTCTGCCAGGGCTACCCCACGGCTTCCCACGCACTGCCAAGGGCAAGGACACTGAGCGGTGCCAACTCAAAAAGGAGGTATAGGCTGGGAGGTTGCCAGGCTGCTCACCGTGGGGCTCTGTATTCTCTTCTTCCTGGTTCCTCCCCTTCACTGCACCTAATCTTTCTGTGGCCAAGGGCCAAGTTTGACTGAGACCCCACCCACGGCTCCTCAACTGTGACAACAGCCCTACTGGGTGGCTACCTGATTCTACCTTACTGCTTCTAAGGAGCCTGTTTTGTGCCCCTTTATTTTTCGATGTGAAATACATGCCCAGTGTAGGAAAAACAAACAAAAACAAACAGAAAAAAAAAAATGGTGGTCATCAAAAACAAAGCAAAACAACCCAGACCCCCAAAACTCTATCCAGTGACTTTTAACATTTCTGCGTGAATCCTTTAGGCTTTTACCCTGCAAGTACACAAACATAGGCACTTGCATATGTGTCTTAAAAAATTATAGTGGTGTGTTTATTGTTGGGGTGTTTTGGTTTATAAATTCCTGGGCATGAAGCAGATTATGCTGTCATTTCTAAGAGTTGCATTGCTTACACAGTGTTAATGTGTCATTATGTTAAAATATTCATGTCTTTATTTGCTTGTTCAAACATAATTTAGAAGTGAAACTGCTGAGTCAGAAGAAAACTATTTTTAAGATTTTTATGTTTATTGCACCAATTTACCAATGTCTCAAATTATCCATTTATCATATACCGTCATCAGTGGTACAGAAGATTGTCCATTTTTCCATAGCTTAGCCAACATCGAATATTTATATTGTTTTACATATTTTCCAATTTTATAGGAGAAAAATAGTCTTCTGGTTTTTTTTCATTTTTTTGATTACTTATTTTTCTTTATCTATTAGCAATTTTTTTGTTAAATTGCTACAGAGACATATAAATTCTTCATGTATGAAAGTTTCTTTTACATTTCTCTTTTAGTATCAGGCTTGTATAGTGCAATATTTACCAGTATTTTCTAATACTTTAATGTTTTCTTATATTTAATATTTTAAATATTTACCACAGTTGAACTGTATGTTGTAGTAGGGAATAAGCTATAGAGCTAGATTTTATTTATTTATTTATTTGTCTAATTAATTAAATTAATCGTTTTTTTAGAACAGTTTTGAGTTTACAGAGAAACTGATCAGAGAGTTATCATACACTCCCTCTGCCATGCCCCCCACCCCGTTATTAACATCTTGCATTAGCATTTGTCTGGTATGTTTGTTATACTTGGTAAGCCAATATTGATATATTATATTATCTAAAATCCACAGTTCACTCTAGGATACACTCTTGGATTTCAACAAATGTACAATGATCTGCATCTGCCATTACAGTAGATAATCGTTTATTTACTGTATATAAAAAAAAAAATCTCCATGCTCCACCTGTTCATTCCTCCCTTTCCTCTAAAAACCCTGGCAACCACAGATGTTTTTTTCATTTTGAGACTGTCACATAGTTGGAATCATACAGTAGGTAACTTTTTAATATTAACTCTTTCACTAAGCAATATGCATTTAAGCCTTCTCTATGTCTCAATCATTTTTTTTTTTTTTTAGCACTGAATAACATAACATTGTCTGGATGGTTTATTTATCCATTCATACACTGAAGGACATCTTGGTTGCTTCCAAATTTTACTAACTATGAACAAATCTGCCATAAATTTGCATGTGCAGGTTTTTGTGTAGACATAAATTTTCAACTCAATTAAGTAAATATCAAAGACTGTGATTGCTGGATTATATGGAAAGAGTATGTTTAGGTTTGTAAGAAACTGACAAGCTATTTTTCAAAGTTGTTCTACCATTTTGCATTCCCACTAGCAATGAATAAGAGTTCCTGTTGCTCCACATCCTTATCAGTACTTGGTGTTGTCAATATTTTGGCTTTTAGTCATTCAATAACTAGTTCATCATTGTTTTAATTTGCAACCCCCCATGACATATGATGTCAAGCATCTTTTCATATGCTTTTTTGCCATCTGCATATCTTCTTGGTGATATGTTTGTTCAAGTCTTTCCTCCATTTTTTAATTGGGTAGTTTGTTTTCTTATTGCTGAGTTTTAAGGATTCTTTGTATATTTTGAATACCAGTTGCTTTATCAGATATGTGTTTGGAAAAGAGTTTTTCCCAATCTATGGCTTCTTTTCATTCTCTTAACAGTGTCTTCTACAGAGCAGAAGTTTTAAATTTTTAAAAAATTTATTATTTGTTGATCGTTACTTACAATTGTAGTAGATATTCTGCATGTCTGTGTATCTGTCCTTCTTTCTCTGTCTTTCTATCTCATCTTTAAGCTTTGCCATGATAATTATTCTTATCTGAAGAACATATGATTTATGGTTGTACTATAATGTAAGAAAGAATTTTTTAATTGCAGAGATAGAATGATTCATTTTATATTTATATTCATTTTATATTGGATTCTTTTAGATAAAACATTTCACATTGGGCACTTTTTTTTTCTTTTGATTTGGGGTAATCATCAATGCGAGATTCTTTTAGAAAGGACAAAAATGTAAAACTTGAATTGAACATTCTCCAAGGAAATATATTTGATAGACTTATTTTATTATTATGTTTTAATAATAACTTTGTACTAATCATAAAGGAAACAAACATTTTAAAAGCTTGGCTATGTTGCTGAGGTTTGCAATTTTTAAATTCATGTAATCACTGAGCTATTATTTTCTTCCTTTGTTATTGCAAAATCATGGGTTCATATTTTAAAGACAATCTATCTCCAAATTTTAACAACTGAACATAACTATTTAAAAAACATTCTTTTTTAGTATTTGCTTTGTGAGTATACTTATATGGCTTTGAATTCCCTTTTAAAAGTATTTTTAAATTTTTTCAATTACAGTTGGCATACAATATTATATTAATTTTAGGTATATATCATAGTGATTAGACATTTATATAACTTACAAAGTAATCAGCCTGATAAATCTAGTACCCATCTGACAACATACATAGTTATTACAATATTATTGACTATATTCCTTATGCTATATTTTACATTCCTATAACTATTTGTAACTGCCAGAAGTTTTAAATTTTAGTGAAGTCCAATTTATTATATTTTTCTTCCATGAATTGTGTTTTTGGTGTTGTACCTAAAAAGCTGAACCCAAGGTCACCTAAATATTCTCCTATATTATCTTCTAGGACTTTTACATTTTATATTTAGGTCTGTGAATGATTTTGAGTCATTTTTTTCATGTAGATATCCATTGTTCAAGAATTATTTGTTGAAAAATCTATCTTTTCTCCATTGTATTGCTTTTGCTGCTTTGTCAATTATCAGTTGACTGTATTTGTGTCAGTCTATTTCTGGGTTCTCTATTTTGTCTATTGATCTACTTGTTTATTCTTTTGCAAATACCAATAGTGTCTTCATTGCTGCAGCTTTATAGTAAGTCTTGAACTCATATATTATCAGCTGTTTGACTTTGTTCCTCTCCTCCAATATTGTGTTGAGTATTCCAAGTCTTTTGCCTTTCCACATAAACTTTAGAATCAGTTTGTTGATATCCATAAAATAACTTGCTTGGATTTTGATTGGGATTGTGTTGAATCTATAGATCAATTTGTACAGAACTGGTATCCTGACAATGTTGAGTTTTCCTATCCATGTGTATGAGATATCTCTTCATTTGTTTATATTTTATTTTATTCTTTCATCAGAGTCATGTGGTTTTTCTCATAGAAATTTTTTACATACTTTGTTAGATTTATACCTAAATAATTTCATTTTTTGTGCTCATGTAAAAGTTCTTGTGTTTTAAATTTCAAATCCTAATTGTTTATTGCTGACATATAAGAACCAATTAACTTTTATACATTTATCTCGTATCCTGGAAACTCATTATAACTGCTTATTAGTTCCAGGATTTTTTTGTTGATTCTTTGAAATTTATTGCATAGACAGTCATGTTATCTGTGAACAAAGATGGATTATTTCTTCCTTCTCAGTCTGTAAACATTTTATTTATTTGTCTATCTTATTGCATTTCCAGTAAGATGTTGGATAAGATTAATGAGAGGAAACACTCTTGCCTTATTCCTGATCTTAGTGGGAAATTTTCTAGTTTTTCACCATTAGGTAAGAAGTTAGCTATAGGTTTTTTGTAAATATTCTTTATCGAGTTAAATTTCTTTCTATTTCTAGTTTGCTTAGAATTTTTAGCATAGATGGGTTTTTTTTTACTTTATTAAATGCTTTTTTTACATCTCTTTATGTATTCATGATTTTTCTTTTTTAGCCTGTTGATATAATTAATTACAATAATTGATTTTTGAATGTTCAATACCTGAAGTAAATCCCATTTGCTTTTGGTGTATAACTCTTTTTACACATTGTTGGATTCAATTTGTTGATATGTTGTTGAAGATATTAATATCTATGTTAATGAAAAATATTTGTCTGTACTTTCCTTCTCTTGTACTGTTTTTGGTTTTTGTATTTGGGTAATGCATTCCTGATAGAAAAAGTTAGAAAATATTTTCTCTGCTTTTATTTTCTGAAACAGATTGAAAAGAATTGGTATAATTTCTTCTTAAATGTTTGGTGTAACTCATCAGTGATTCCTGGTGCTTTCTCTTTTAGGATGATATTCATTACTGATTCAATATCTTTAACAAATATAGGCCTATTTAGATTATATGTTTCTTCTTGTGTGAATTTTGGTAAGTTGTATCTTTTAAGAAATTGTTCCATTTTATCTAACATTAAATTTATGGGTTTATAGTTATTTATAATAATTTTGTTATTATTTTAATGGCCAGGGATCAGTAGTAATGCCATTTCTTTCATTTTTGATATTAGTAATTTGTGTCTTCTCTGTTTTCTTTCTTAGTCTGGCTAGAGGCTTGTCAATTTTATTCATGTTTCAAGAGAAACTTCTTTTAGTTTTGTTATTTTCTTTCTATTGTTTTACTGTTTTTGATTTCTTGATTTTTGCTCTAGTTTTTGTTATTTCTTTTTCTCTGTTTACTTTTGATTTAATTTTCTCTTGTTTTCCTAGTTTCCTAAGGTGAAAGGTTTTTTTATTGCTTTTAGATACTTTTCTTTATCAATAAATGCATTTAATATTATAAATTCCCTCTACACACCTCTTTAGCTGCATTCCACAAATTTTGTTGTTATATTTTTATTTTCATTTTGTTCAAACTATTTAAAAATTTCTCTTGAGACTTCTTTGACCCATATGTTGTTGTTATTGATTTCTAGTAATTCCAGTGTGGTCGAACTTTGTGTGATTTCTATTCTTTGAAATCTGTTAGAGTGTGTTTTATTATCTATCTTGGTGACTAATCCATGTGAACTTGAGATGAATGTATATTCTGCTGTTGTTGGATGAAGTATTCTGTAAATGTCAATTAGATATAGCTAACTGATGGTGCCGTTCAGTTCACCTATGTCCTGACTGATTTCCTACTTGTTGGATCTCTCAGCAGGAATTGATAGAAGAGTTTAAGTCTCCAATTATGCTAGTGGATATGTCTGTTTCACCTTGCAATTCTATCAGGTTTTGCTTCCCATATTTTGATTCTCTGTTGTTAGGTATATCCACATTAAGGATTGTTATATCTTCTCAGAGAACCAAACCCTTTATGGTTATGTATTATCTCTTTTGATCCCTAATAACTTTCCTCACTCCAAAGAATTTTTTATCTGAAGTTAATAGAGTTACATATTTTTTTGATGAGTGATATGAGGATATATCTTTCTCCATCTCTTTACTTTTGATATATCTGTGTTTTTATATTTAAAGTGGGTTTCTTATAGACAACATATAGATGAGTTTTGATTGTTATCCACTGTGATAGTCTTTGTGTTTTAATTGGTGTATTTAGACCATTGATGTTCAAAGTGATTATCAATATAGTTGGATTAATATCAGACATATGTGTTACTGTTTTCTATCTATTGCTTTTGTTTTGTTTTTTTTTTTACTTTTTTTTCTTTTTGGTCTGTTATTTATTTTCTTACTTCTCTGGTTTTAACTGAATATTTTATTTTCAATTTTAAAATGTATGCTTAGAGAAAAAATTATTCAAGCATACAAATTTTACTTTTTTTTTGCTTTTCTAAAGTTGTTGCTCTAAAGTGTGTAATATACATTTATGATTAATCAAAGTCCACTTTCAAATAACACTATACTGTTTCATGGGTAGTACAATTACCTTGTAACAGAATATTTCTGATTTCTCCCTCTCATACCTTATTATCACTACTGTCATTACACTTATCCACAAGCTATACTCACTGAATATATTGCTGCTAGAATTATTTTGAACAAATGGTTATCTGTTAGATCAGTTAAGAATAAGAAAAAATTTTTTTTACCTTTATTTATTTTCTCTCTAATGTTGTTCCTTTCTATGTGTAAGTCCAAGTTTCTAAATTTTAACCCCCACCCTTTTTTTGAACAACCTTTTTAAAGATATCTTGTAAGTCAGGTTTATTAATGACAAATTCCTTTAATTTTTGTTTGTCTGAGAAAGTCTTCATTTCCTTTTCACTTTTGAAGGATAATTTTACTGGATATAGATTAGAATCCGTTCTATATTGATGAGATTTTCTTTCAATAGTTTAAACATGCTTGATTTCTGAAGATAATCCTTATTCTTGTCCATTTATAAGTAAGGTTCCCCCCACCCTTTCTGTATTCTTTCAAGAATTTTCTCTTTACCTTTTATTTTCTGAAGCTTAAATATGACATATTTGTGCAGATTTTGTCTTTGGTGGGAGAGGTATATATCCTGATTGGTTTTCTCTGAGCCTCCTGGATCTGTGTTTTGATTTCTGCCTTTAATTTTGGAAAAAATCTCAGTTATTAGTACTTTATATATTTTTCTATTTCTTTCTGTCATTCTTCTCTTCTAGTGAGATGTGATTCTCTGTATCCACTTAACCGTCTCTCCAATTTTTGGAGCAGCAGTTTGCCCTGTGACCTCAATTCTCTTATGGATCTAAGAGGAGTTGTTGATGTTCTGTTTGTTCTGCTTTTTTCTTGTTGTGAGGACAGGAGTGATGATTTCCAAATACCTTACATGCCAGACTGGAAACTAGAAGTCCTCTCTATTTTCTAATTTTTTTGAAGTTACTAGTTATTTTAAAAAACAATGAATAATTCATCCTTCTCTCACTGATTTGAAATGCCAAGTTAATTACATGAAATATCCCTTTTTCTCACCCTCTTATTACCTTTTTATATATGTATGAACACACACATTATGTGTGGTTAAGAAAATTTCCAAACTTTCTTATGTTCATAAATATAAAATTTCTAAATAATATGTTAGCTAATTAAATCTATATTGTCTTAAAATAACTTTTTATTAAGTATCTTTGAAATCAAATTAAGCATCTTTTCTGACTACATGGTATGAAATTGGAAATTGACTACAAAAAAAAACGGAAAAATCACAAATATGTGAATATTAAAGAACATGCTACTGAACAACTATTGGGTCAATGAAATAATTTAAAAAGAAATATAAAAATGCAGACAAATGAAAATGAAAATATGACCTAACAAAATCTATAGGATGAAAAAAAGTTGTACTAAGAGAGAAGTTTATAGCAACACAGGGCTTACTTCAAGAAAAAAGGAAAATCTGAAATAAACAATCTAACTTTATACCCAAATGAATTAGATAAAGAAGAACAATAAAGCCTAAAGTCAATAGAAGGAAGGAAATAATAAATAATCAGAGCAGAAATAAATGGAATAGAAATTTAAAAGACAATAGAAAAGATCAATGAAACTAAGAGTTGGATTTTTGAAAAGATAACAAAATCTTTAACTAGGCTCATTAAGAAAAAAGAGAGAGAAGGCTCAAATAACCAAAATCAAAAACAAAAGAGAAGTTACAACAGGTACCACAGAAATACAAAGCATCCTAAAAGACTATTATAAACAGTAATACATTAATAAATTAGAAAAGCTAGGGAAAATGAATAAATTCTTAGAATCATATAACCTTCCCAGACTGAACCATGAAGAAATAGAAAATCTGAAGAGACTGATCTTTAGTAAGGATATTGAAACAGTAATCCAAAAACTCCCAAAAAACAAAAGTCCAGAATCAGACAGCTTCACTGGTTAATTCTACCAAATAAATATTCAAAGAAGATTTAATAACAATCTTTCTCAAACTCTTCCAAAAAATTGAAGAAGGAAGAAAGAAGCCAAACTAATTTTATGAGGCCAACATAACCCTGGTGCCAAAATCAGACAAGGATAACACACAAAAAAGAAAATTACAGATTAATATTCCTGACAAACGTAGATATAAAAAATTATCAACAACATATTTGCAAACTGAATACAATACATTAAAAGGATTATACACCATGATCACGTGAGATTTATTCCAGGGATTACATGGATTGCTCAACATCTGCAAATCAATCAATGCGATCCACTACATTAATAAAATAAAGGCTAAAAAACATATGATTGATGATCATTTTAATATATGCCACAAAGCATTTGACAAAATTGAACATTCATTTATGATTTCAAAAAAAACTTGCAATAAAATAGGCAAGAAAGAAAGTTTCTTGACAAATAAAGACCACATATGACAAACCCATAACTAGTATCATACTCAACTGAAATCTTTTCCTCCAAGATCAGGAACAAGACAAGGATGCCCACTCTTGCCACTATCAGTCAATGTAGTATTGAAATTCTTAGCTAGGGCAATCAGACAATAAAAAATAAATAAAAGGCATCCAAATTGGAAAGGAGGAAGTAAAGCTGAGACTATTTGTGGATGATATGATTTTATATATGGAAAAGTTTAAAGACTTTACTAAAAAACCATTAGAAACAATAAACAAATACAGTTAAGTTGCAGGGTACAAAATACTAAAATCTGTTGCATTTCTATATATTAACAATGAAAAAACCATACAGAGAAATTAAGAAAAGAATCCCATTTACAATCACAACAAAAAAATGAAATGCTTAGGAAAAAGTTCAACCAAGGAGGTGGAAGATCTGCATACTAAAAACTATAAGAAGCTGTTGAAAGAAATTAAAGAAGACACAAAGAATAGGAAAGATTTTCCATGCTCATGGTTTGGAAGAATTAACATTGTTTAAATGTTCATATTATTCAAGCAACCTACAGATACAATGCAATCCCAATCAAAATCTCAGTAACATTTTTCACAGAAATAGAATAAAAACTTCTAAAATTTGTATAGAACTTTGAAAGACCCCCAAATAACCAAAACCATTCTGAGAAAAAAAGACTGAAACCAAAGGTATCACACTTTCTGATTTCAACCTATATTACAAAGTTATATTAACCAAAACCGTATGGTATTGGCAGAAAAACAGACAGATAACTGGGACAGAATAAATAAACACAAAAATGGAACAGAATTGAAAGCCCAGAAATAAACTCACACATATATGGACAATTAATTTACAACAAAGGAGCCAAAAACAGGGGAGAAAGGAAAGTCTCTTCAATAAATGGTTTTAGGAAAACTGGACAGACACATGCAAAAGGATGAAACTAGATCACTATTGTACACCATACACAAAAATTAACTCTAAATGAATTAAAGACTTGACTGTAGGGCCTAAAACCATAAAATAGAAAATATAAGCAGAAGCTTCTTGACGTTAGTCTTAGCAATATTTCTGTGAACTCAACTCCCACAACAAGGGAAACAAAAACAAAAACAAATGGGACAACATTGAACTGAAAAACTTCTGCACAGCAAAAAAAAAAAAAAAAGAAAAACCCATCAACAAAATGGAAAAGCAACCAACCAAATAGGAAAAGATATTTGTGAATCATACCTCCGATAAGGGGTTAATATTTAAAAACTCATACAATTCAACAACAGGCATATGAAAAGATATTCAGCATCATTAATTATTAAGCAAATTTATATCAAAACCACAATGAGCTATTATCTCACTCCTGTTAACATGGCTATCATCAAAAAGACAAGAAAGAAAAAGTGTTGGAAAGGATGTGGAGAAAAGGAGACCCTTGTACACTGTTGGTGAGAATGTAAGTTAGTACATTTCATAGCCACTATGAAAAACATGATATATAAAAATTTGCATCTTGAAGCTATCATGCTAAATGGAAAAAGTAGACAAAAAATACAAAGTGTATCATTTCACTCATGTGGAATATAAAGAACATAAACAAAAGAAATGAACAATCAAAAACAAAAACTCACAGAGGCAGGCAACAGATCGGTGGATACCAGAGGGGAAGAGTGGTGGAAAGAGGACAAAAATGGTAAAGAAAGTCAATTGTATGGTGATTGATGATAACTAGACTTTTGGTGGTGAGCACAATGAAGGATATACAGATGTTGAGTTATAACTTGCCCCTCTTAAACATAGTGATATAAAGCAATGTTACCTCAATAAAAAATTAAATTAAGGCTTTCTTTTTAAGTAATTTTAAGCAAAATTAAGGGTAGGGTACAGAGACTTTCCATATATCCTCTTCCACAGCACATGCATTGCTACCCCCATTATCAACATCCCCCACTAGAGTGGTACATTTGTTGCAATTAATGAACCCACATTGACACAATAGTCTCACTTTAGATATTGTACATTCTCTGGGTTTGGTTAAATGTATTATGACATGTATCCATTTTTATAATATCATAGAGTATTTTATTTTCAGTGCCTTAAAAATCCTGTTTTCTGCCTAATTATCTCTTCTCCTCCTTAAATCCCTGATAATCACTGATGTTTTAACTGTCTCTATTGTTTTGCCTTTTCCAGAATGTCATATAGTTAGAATTCTACTGTAAGTAGCTTTTTCAGATCAGCTTCTTTCACTTAATAATATGCATTTAAGTTTCCTCCATGTCTTTTCATAGCCTGACAGCTCATTTCTTTTTAGTGCTGAATAGTATTCCATTGTCTGGATGGACCATAGTTTATTTATCTATTCACTTACTGAATGATATCTTGGTTGCTTCTAAGTTTTGGTAATTATGAATAAAGTAGCTATATACATCTGTGTGCAGGTTTTTGTGTGCATGTAAGTTTTTAATTCCTTTGGATAAATATCAAGAAACATGATTACTGGATTATATATTACAAATATGTTTAGTTTTGTAAGAAACTGCTAGACTGTCTTTCAAAGTGACTATCATTTTGCATTCCCACCAGCAATGAACGATTGAGAGTTCCTATTGCTCCACATCCTCACCAGCATTTGATGTTGTCAGTGTTCCAGATTTTGACCATTCTAGTAGATGGGTAGTGGTATCCCATTGTTGTTTTAATTTGCATTTCTCTGATGACATATGATGTGGAGCATATTTTCATATGCTTATTTGCCATCTATATATCTTTTTTGATAAAGTGCCTGTTAAGGTCTTTGGCCCATTTTTTAACCAAGTTGTTTATTTCTTATTGAGTTTTAGGAGTACTTTGTATATTTTGGATACCAGTCCTTTACCAGATATGTCTTTTACAAATATTTTCTCCCAGTCTGTGGCTTTTCTTCTCCTCTTGATAACGCTTTTTATAGAACAGAAGTTTTTGATGTCAATGACGTCTAACATCAATTTTCTCTTTTACGAATCATCCCTTTTTTTTTTAATCTAAAAAGTCACTGCATACCCAAGGCCATCTAGGTTTTCTTCTGTGTTATCTTCTAGTTTTCTAGTTTTATACTTTATATTTAGTTCTGTGATGGGTTTTGAGTTAATGTTTGTGAAAGGTATAAAGTCTAGATTCATTTTTTTTTAATTTAGACATTCAGTTGTTCCAACACCATTTGTTGAAAAAAAAACTATCTTTGCTCCTTTGTATAGAATTTGCTTCTTTGACATACAAAAAAGATTTTAGAAGACAAAGAGAACATTTTCATGAACTTGGAGTGGGCAAAAAATTCTTAAATAAGATACAAAAATAACTAATCATAAAGGAATTTTTATAAAATATACTATATTAAGTTTAGGATGTCTGTTCATCAAAACATACCATAAGAGAGTGAAAAGGCAAGGCACAGAATTGGAGAAGGTATTTTCATATATATATATTTTTTTCTTTTTCCCCATCGAGGCAAACGTCATCTGTGCTTTATTGTGAGACATAGGGCCCTCCTAGAGCCCGTGTCTTAGCAGTCCTGGGGGGTCCCGGGGCCAGCCCCTGCCCCAACCCCAGATATCTCAGTCCAGCTCAGCTCCCAGCCCAGTGCAGGGTGGGTGTGCTGTGGGGAGGACCAGAACTCCTGTCCATGAAGCCCAGGCAGGGCTCAGTCCTGTGACCTCCAACTCCTGGGAGGTGGGGCAGGCCAGGTGGGGTGGGATGGAAAAGCATCCCAGTCCTCTGGGGGTTGGCCTAGCACAACGCACAAAGAACTCATAGTCTAGACTATTTAAAAAAAAAAAAAAACTCCTTGCAAATTGTAAGGAAAAGACCACCCAATGAAAATAATAGGCAAAAAGACTCAAAGAGTTAGCATCCACAAAAAGATATATAAATGGCCAATATACATAGAAAAAGGTTTTCAACTTCATTAGTCATCAGGGAGTTACAAATTAAAATCTTGATGATGCAGCTATATTTTATGTTAGCAAAATAGCTGAAATGAAAAGGCAGAAGGCTATGATGCAGAGCACATAGAAATGGTAATTGGTACAATCACTTTGAAAAAACTGGCAGAATCTGCTAAGGCTGAACATTTTCATACCTGTCACCCAGGAATTCCACTCCTAGGTACATACCCTACAGAATTGTGTACTTATATACAATAAGAACCATGCCCCAGAATCTTTATAGCATCCATATTGGTAATAGCCTCAAACTGGAAACTTCCCAAATGTCAATCAGCAATAGAGTGGATAAATAAATGTGGTTTTTTTTCACACAATGAAATACTATTCAGCAATGAGAATGATCATAGTATAATATAGATAATGTTGGTGGGGAGAGGGAATCCACAAAAGGTTACAATGCATTATTGCGTTTTTGTAAATGTAAATGGAATATATATATATATTTTAAAAACAGGCAAAACTTTAAAAGTCCAGTTACTCTTAATGGAGTATAGTTACTGGAATAGGCCCGAGGGAGCTTCTCAAGTTATTCTTTATCTGAGTGCTGATAATAAAGCTGTGTTCAGTCAGTAAAAATTTATTGAGCTACATACCTATGATTTGTACATTCTTCTATATGTATGAGGCATGTACCTTCAACAAAATTTTACAAAAAATATGTATATTTTGTAAATGGACAATTCAAAGAAATGTATCAGGCAAATGGGTTTTACAGATGTAAGCATGGTGGATGAATGAGCAAACATTGGAGAAACTTGCATAATCTAGCCACACGTCGTTCCACATATCTTTTCTCTTCTCGGCCAGCCCAGTGGCACCCTACCTCCCCACTCTTAATTCCCACACCTACCTTCAGCCCTCAGGACCTGTCCATCAGGCATCCTTTTCTATAAGGCTGAGGTAAATAGGCCCTCTGGACCAGGCCCCCTTTCTGCTTTCTGGCTCAGGGGAATATACCTCTCTTGTAGGCTGAAAGCCATGTGAGGCAAGTGAAATCTTTCTCATTGACAATTGAGGAAACTGAGGCTTGATGTGACTTGACCTAGGTCATAGACTGGTTAGTTACAGAAATATACTCTAATACACCTAGAGAACTTGACATCCAGCATTCCATGCCAATTTGGAGGGTTTCAAGGAGGAATCCCTAATTCTACAGTCTCCATGTGACTCACCTACTATGGTATCTAAAATCCCTCCTTTGTGGAACCTTTTCCTCTGGTCCTTTCACGGTGGCAGCCTCTCTGCAGTTGCCTGACACTAGGGAGCCCCAGAAGGGGGCTGAGAGGGTGGGGCAGGGGCAAGCAGGCAAGGCACTATGCAGTTGCCCAACTTGGACCAGGGCCAGCATCCTTGAGGCCATCAAGCCCTGCCTAATGCTACAACCTTATTTTTTCCCCAGGTCCTTCTGACCCAGCCTTGCTGCCATGAAGATTGCAGTGATTGGTCAGAGCCTGTTCGGCCAGGAAGTTTACTGCCACTTGAAGAAGGAGGGCCATGAGATCGTAGGGGTGTTCACTGTCCCAGACAAGAATGGGAAGGCAGATCCCCTTGGTGAGTGGGTAGTCTAGAAACAGGAAGAAGGCGTGTCTAGGAATGTGGGTAGCAATGGATGGGAGAAAAAGCCTGCAGGATCAAGTTGTGGGGCTGTGGATATTCTTAACCAAAGGCAACTATACACGGTTCACTCTGAATCCTGCTCAGGTACCAATTGGCTGCCTGGCTTTTCTGAAACAAAGTGGAGGTCTCCTCCCCACTTGATCATGGAGTAGAGTTTACATCTTGGAAAAGAGCCATGGAAAAGCTTAACCTATACCCAGGGCCCGACTCCAAGTTTCTCTGATCCCAGCACCCAGGCCCTGAAAGGGATGCCAAGCAGTATTCACTATGTCCCCACCAGTGGGAGGACCTGGTTCACAGAGTGCTGGGCCTCACCCTGGGGGTTTCTGTTCAGAGTAATGGAATAGGGTCTGAAAATTTGTATTTCTAACCAGTTCCCGGGCAATGCTGAGGCCTCTGGCTCTAGGATAAGCACAGTTTGAGAACCGTTGGCTGAGCTGAGAACCTCAGCATCATGGTAGAATGTGGAGATTCTCTTGATGGGCACAGACTATGGGGCCAAGCTTAGAAAAGAGGCCTTATGGCAGACATAAGGCCTTGGTTCATAAGGATTTGTGAGTCTCCCCAGACATCAATGTAGGCTGACCTTGGACTCAGCTTTAACACCACCCTGATGCCAGCCAGATCTCAGACGTAGATCTGACTTCAGTATGACCAGTGACATAGCCTGAGCCCAGCCCTCAGTCACCAAGTAACCGCTGATACCAGCACCTGAGCCTGGACCCACACCTAGCCTGGCTGTGGCTGCTACTTGACCTTATCGCAGACGTTTTGCAGAAGTATTCCCTTGGTCACAGTGGGAACAGCTTTTGCATACATAGTACAATCTGCTCACAATGATCCAACTCTCCCTCAACACCCTTGGATACCAAGGTACAAAGTCAGAGGGGGCTAGAGGCTGGGTTGGGTCCAGTCAAGGGCCAGACATTGGGTGTGCTAACAGAGAGTCAAGTACAAGGAAGTGTCTGGTAGGTTCTAAAGTGGGGCAAGCAAAAGAGAACTTGAAGGAACCAGGGTAATGACTGCAGGGGGCAGCTGCCACCTCTAAGGCTGGGGAAGTTGAGGAGGAAAAGCTATACCTTCTAAAACCTTGTAGTTTGGAAGCCTATAATATAATTCAGACCTGTGAAGAGAGCATGCTTGCCATGGGTGCTGGTAACAGAACAGGAGAAGGAACGTGACAGCTGGAACCTGGACCTTGGAGTGCAGACACCAGTGGAAGGGGGTTGTGTGCACTGAGGCTATTTCTGCAGATATTGGGAAAACTGCAGACTGACTCAACTACTGCTTTGGAGTGAAGAAGTGAGACTGGAGTATATTCACAGAACAGAAGCTCACAGAAATAAGCAAGCCCCTTCTCCACTCTTCTCTTCCTTCTCCCACTCCAGCCTGTCAGTGTCCCTCCAGCACTCATTGGCAGTGCTTATGCAGTTTGTAGGGTCTCAAACCCCACCCCAGAGAGAGGAGACCGGTGGAGAAGCAATAACTTGGTGGTGGGTATGGTGAGGCTTTGGGAGTGGTAGAGGGCAAGAGGTCAGCCACAGGGGGTCAGACAGGAATCTGGGAGAGGGAGGCACTTGAACATCTTGGTGGTCAGCAGAAGTCAGTCCAGACAAAACAATCTCTGAAACTTCACCGTTGGCTAGTGCTATCCCCTCTGTGCTGCCCAATGGAGCCTGGCTAGGCAGTAGGAAGGGTTTAAAGGACAGTCCTGGAGAGAAGGTGCAGAAGTCACTCGGCTGGGAAGGAGTGGCTGGTTTCTCACTACTTGTCCCACAGGCTTGGAGGCTGAGAAGGATGGAGTGCCAGTGTTCAAGTTCCCCCGCTGGCGGGCAAGAGGGCAGGCTCTGCCTGATGTGGTGGCAAAATACCAGGCTTTGGGTGCTGAGCTCAACGTCCTGCCCTTCTGTAGCCAGTTTATCCCTATGGAGGTCATCAGTGCCCCCCACCATGGCTCCATCATCTACCATCCGAGTCTGCTCCCCAGGCACCGAGGGGCCTCAGCCATCAACTGGTAAGATGGCAAAAACACCCCCATCTGCCTGAATTATTGTCCTCCTTTAGCCTGGATCTTTTCTCTGGAACTGTGGAACAGGCATCATGCACGTACCTGTCCTGTGTGGCCAGATGACATCCACATACCAGATTAGTGAAGTGTTATTAGTCAGCAAGAATGCTCAAGAGAAATGGGGATAGGCATCACTAAGCACTCTGAAGTCCTAAAGGTAAATTGCAAAGTGAGCAGTTGGTGTTCGCATCTTGTGGTGGGAATCATGGGGACAGAGTAGGTTAAAGGGCTCACCTGAAGCGTCACCCATGCCACCAACCCAACTGATGTACCCAGAAACCTGCTCTAACCTCCAACCACAGCCATACTCCTAGTAGCACTTTATTTGAAAAGAGATAATGATGGATTATGAGAAGTACTAAGAAGACAATAAATGGAGTGATATGTCTGGCGGGTGGGGCAGTTTAGACGAATAGTCACAGTGGGGAGATATCTGAGCCAGGAAAAGATGGTTTGCAGTCAGACTGGGCTGGTTGGAATTCAGACTCCTAGATCTTTTGGCCATGTCTCTTCACTTCTCTGGGCCTCAGTTTCCTTATCAGTAAAAGGGGCATGCAACGCCTGTTACAGCAGTTGGGAAGATTAAGTTACATGAGACATATAGGAATTTTATCACAATGCCTGGCACATGGTTGGTGTCAATAAATAACATTTTTCTTTTCCATTCCGCTCTTGACAGAGTGGGAATCAATCCTCCCAAGAGGTGAGGGGGATAAAGGGGTATGCTGGAGGATGGTGGGGGCCTTGAGGGCTGCCCCCATGACATCCTTCTGTGTGGTCCTTCCTGCTAGATCAGAGTTTCACTTTCTGCTCTCTAGGACCCTCATCCATGGAGATAAAAAGGGGGGGTTCACCATCTTCTGGGCAGATGATGGCCTGGACACCGGGGACCTTCTGCTCCAGAAGGAGTGTGAGATCCTTCCAGATGACACCGTGAGCACTTTTTACAACCGCTTCCTCTTCCCCGAAGGCATCAAGGGAATGGT
Organism: Macroglossus sobrinus; assembly: GCA_004027375.1. Taxonomy (NCBI): domain Eukaryota; kingdom Metazoa; phylum Chordata; class Mammalia; order Chiroptera; family Pteropodidae; genus Macroglossus; species Macroglossus sobrinus. The sequence goes on from PVKZ01004268.1 coordinate 62,589, forward strand.
AAGCATTAGAAGCTGGCCGTGCCACATGTGCCTGCAGAGATTCTCCATCCCAGACACCCTCTCTAGGCCAAGCCTGCTGCCCAGAGCTGGCCAGAAATCTGTTCCCATAATTCCAGGATTCTGGAGGAATAGAACTCTCATTTCAGAGTTTCAAAGAGGCAGCATTAGGATATGTAATGAATGTATTAGGCAGAACTCTTGTTTACAGTGACGAACCCCAACTCAAAAAGCTTTAGTGGAAAAGAGGACATTTTTGGCTCATTTAGGTGAGGGTGGTGTCAAGCATGGCTTAATCCAGAGGCTTAAACCATATCACTAGGATTCTATTTCTCTCTTCTTTGTGATTCTACTTTTCTGTTTGTTTAGTTTCATTCTCAGGTTCCTGCCTTCAAATGCAAGGAAAGATAGTCACTGGTAGCTCAAGTCCTGTGCCCCTGGATTCCAGAAGAAGAGAAACCCTCTTTCTCCTAGACTCTATTAACCCATTTCTCATTTCCCCCAAGAATACTTGCCTGCGGCACTTGCGGCTTCAGCATTTACCTAAGATAACTCGTGGATTATAGTTCTAACCTCACCCCAAAAATTTGTCATAAAATATCTTGCTTTTATTATTACTTTTGTATCACTCTAGTATATTGATAATTTTTGGAAACAAATGACATCATTCTTCTTTATTACATTCTGTTTTTAGTAGTGGTATTTCCATTTACAAAATATAGTAATTCTGGATCACTGAAAATGTCAAATCCTAGAAAATGTAGCATTTCTATGCATGATGTTGTTCTGTGCTTTGAAATTTATCACACGAAAAAAATCATTAAATACTGATCATCATATACATTTTTGTTACATTAGGATTAGAGACAAGTTCTGTTTAGAAATAACTCCAAGAATAGTGTTTATATTTTATTTTCACATTGAAACCAGTCTGATTTACTTCAGCCTCAAAGAGTGTGTTTATGTAAAGTTAAATTAATACTAGCAGTAAGCTGCCCTTTTTTTCCTAAACAGGAAATGGGTTAATGAAAAATCAGAAGAGACTGTGATTAGCAAATATTTGGGTCATGTGATCCCCTGAGCCAATCACTGGCCAGGATGATGGAGTACTCCAATGGGCTAGCCTCAGTCACATGCTTCCTGCTGTGGCCAGTTTGGGAAGGAAGGCTGATCCAGTTATAGTCTTTGGGACTGAATTCTCCACAGGAGAGAGGGTTCTGTTATCAGAGGAATACACAAGAATGGCTGAGATCAGAGACACTCAAGCTTGACACAGCAGGCAGGCCTGGTACGACCTGACCCTAAAGGGGTTGGTGTGTTTGCAGGGCTGTTGGTGGTCCAGAGGAGTCTGGCCAAAGGCAGACACATTCCCGATTCTCACCAATTCCAGCAGCAGGCAGAAGTCAGACAGGAGGAGGTCTCCAGAAAGAGGGCATTTACTGTTTGGAAATAGCAATAAACATAACAATGACATAAAAGTGTTCGTTGTTGCCTAGATGTCATCTATTCCCTTGCCCTTAACCAGTCTGGTCTGCTGCCACCTTTCTTGTGTGTTAAACAAGAAGCCTCTTTGTATTTTCTCCCACTCAAAGTAGACTCTGCTGGGGATTTGATATGAGAGACCGAGAAAGGGGTTACTTTGCACATCACAGAAACAACTAAAAATATCCTTTAAGGATGCACTGTCTAATAAGGCAGCCATTAGTCACATCTAGCTATTAAATTAATTTAAATGAATTCTAATTAAAAATTGAGTTCCTCAGTCTCACTAGCTACATAGGACTCACTAGGGACTATAACATGGCTGATGGCCACTGTATTGGACAGTGCAGATGTAGAACATGTCTATTGCCACAGAACATTCTACTGGGCAGTCCTGCTTTAGGTGTTTCTGACACTCCCATCACTACTCAGTCTTAGAATCTGGGGGCTCTCCCACCAGGGTCTCCCTCACAATGAGCCTACACTCCTTGGCTGTCCTTGCCTTGATTTCTACTTCCACAACCTTCCTCTTTCTTTTAACAGAGAAACTACTTTCTACTTAATCTCAGACTTCCAAATCCATCATGGGGCTCACAATCCAATCTCCATAACAGGCAGGGAGAGTTGTAGATTAAAAACATGGAAATCTGTGTGTGTGTGTGTGTGTGTGTGTGTGTGTGTGTTACATTTATATAGAACTTTATATTTTGTGTAATCTAAGATTTTTTGTATAATCTTTTAAAATTTTGTGTCGTAGAGAGGGCAGGGTTTTTTGCCCATTGTACAAATTGGAACTAGATTCAAACTAGCTTCATCTCTTCATACAGGAGATATTTCTTGGGTGGTGTTATGTATGGTTAGTGTGGGGCAGGGTCCAGACTCAATGTGAACCCAGGAGATTAGAGTAAAGGGAGGATTCTAAGTCTGGGAATACTAACAGACCCGGGCCTCCCCAGGTGCAGGCTGTGAGGCTGATTGCTGAAGGCAAAGCCCCCAGACTCCCTCAGCCTGAGAAAGGAGCCACCTATGAAGGCATTCAGAAGAAGGAAACAGCCAAGGTGAGTGCCAGGGCTCTGCCCACTCTGAGGACTACCTGATCATAGGCTGGAGTACAGAGGGCATCCTAGGGAAGCTGGGGTTCAGGCTGGGCAGCCAGGTTTTAATTGTTTAAGGTTAGAAGACAGGGCTGCCCAAGCAAGGACAGCATGAACAAAGCTGTAGATGGGGGGAAGCATGAGGCACCAGGACAGGTAGAGGTGAGGGTCCATTTCAAGTTCTTCCCTGTTTCTCTTCAGGAAGAATGGGCAGGCAGAAACCCTAGGGAGAAGATCTCTCTCATTCTCTCTCTCTCTCTCTCTCTCTCTCTCTCTCTCTCTCTCTCTCTCTCTCCCCCTGTGTGTGTGTGTGTGTGTGTGTGTGTGTGTGTGTGTGTGTGTGTGAGTAAAATATCAGTGGTAGTTCCAGAAGTCTCTAAGATGAGGAACAACAGATAATTCAGTTCCTCAAAGCTGTCATCAGCTGGAGAGTCTGGGGGCCTATGGGCTACATCTCTGCTCATGGCTTATGAGGTGCTATATGGAGATCTGTGTTGAATCCTGTAAGCTGGGAAAAGCTGTTGACAGGGTATTATGAGATGGCCTTGCACTTTGTGCTGGGGGCTCTGTGTAAAGTCTTGGCCATCTTAATAATAGAACATTATCTTCCCCAAACCATCAGTTTATATTTATTCAATCCATGAAAAACTGAGAGTCAGAAAGCACCCAAAGCATGGGTACCAGAGAGGGACCCCACCCAGCTCCAGGACTAGTGTTTGAGAACTAGTGTTTGAGATAAAGCTGGACTTTCCAGCTTCCTCCCCCAAGCTTCACTCACTATTGGGGTCATCAGGGCCAGAGGGGAGAGCAGCGGTATTACCCAGATTATCAAGGAGTGGAGATAGACTGGCTGAACAGGTATGTCCTACCCTACAGATCAACTGGGAGCAGCCAGCAGAGGCAATTCATAACTGGATCCGTGGCAACGACAAGGTGCCAGGCGCTTGGACAGAGGCTTGTGGGCAGGTGTGTTCATGCATGGCTGAGATTCGACTGGATGTACTGGTGTGCCCCACTAACTATAAAACTCAAAATATGTTTGAACTGGTTGTCAAATAGCCACTGCCCTTACCCCCAGCCCCACCCAGCCACTTCAGCACCTCCCCCAGGACCATGAGACCTACCTATTATCTGGTAGCTAAAAGGTAAAGGGACAGGACAGCTCAAGGCCCCCAGGCCCTGCAGCAACTCTAGAGTTGAACTGTATTGGTTGTAAAATATTTTAACTCTCACCCCTGGGCTCGAAGAGACCCCAATTCAGCTCTGACTTGGCCCCGATGGGTAGAAGCAGCATGCTCAGCCAGGGGCTGGGCAGTAGGCAACCCAAGTGCTGAAAATAGGGAGCTCTGAGGCTCACAGTTTTTCTTGAGGTATCAGGGGCTGACAAGACCTGAGCGGGGACTCAGGTGCCCCATGAAGGGTTGTCTTGTCCTCCACAAAGTCCTGGACTGCCCAAACCCCTGACTACTGACCAACTGCCTAAACTGTGTCTAGGAGTCCTTCTGCTGCCCTTGCAACCACAAGAGCCTTTGCAAATTGACGGGTGATTGCACTCATCCTCAGGGCAGGTGTCTTCACTCTGTAGTACTTTCAGCAGATTTTCTCTCAATGTCTGCCCACCTGAGGTCTGAGACCATGGGCCAATATAAAGGGTCTTAGGGGCACACAGGGCTTGAGGACTCCCAAAGCCTTCAAGCCTCCTCCAGGAGGCAGAGTCCTTAGAGCTGTGGCTCTCATGTCACACTGTCCCTGGCCCCTACCTCATCTTCCTAGCCCTTCTCAGCCCTGCCTAGGCTGCCAGCAGAGGGCGCCTCTTCTCATCCACTGCCTTCTGGTTTTTCTGTCCTGTTTCCAAACAGAAGCTGACATTTTTCAACTCAACATTGAACACCGCAGGCCTGTTGCCTGAGGGAGAAGCTTTGCCCATCCCAGGAGCCCATCGGCCCGGGGTAGTCACGAAAGGGGGACTGATCCTCTTCGGGAATGATGACAGAATGGTAATGATGCTGCTGTGGATTACATGTCCATACAGTAGGCTCAAGGCTACACACACTCCTGATCAAGGGTTAGGCCCCACAGTTAGACCCCTGGCTGCTCTGGAGAGAACAGGAAAAAATAAAATGGCAGGCTCCAGGAGTCTATGCTTGCCCCCAACCACTGGGTCTGCCCATTTCCCTGTTCCAGGATGGCTAGCCTCTTGCTCTTCCTGACCAGATGCCCTACCCAGAGCTGAGTGTTCTGTGGAAGTGTCAGAACCAGGAAGAAGCCCTCTCCAGGGAGCCTGGAACTTGGGGCCTCGTATTAGTCCTGCAGAGTGGCCAAGCACCACTAAGTGTGGTCATTGAACCTCTGTGCCTCAGTTACTTTCTCTTTTAAGAACTCTTGGAGCAGGGTTTGTTGAAATTTCTAAAGCGCTTGGAGTCCCTTGCCTGTCCTTTGATTCATATTAGCAGATCCTGTAACTCGGAACAACAGCTAATATTTAAGGAGCACTTTTTATGTGTCAGGAAGTTTTAAAACTATTTATATGTATTAAATTTAATTCTCCCAACAATTTTATAAGATATATATTAATATTATACCCATTTTTCAGAGAAGAAAGCTGAAGCACAGAGTTTTAAATAACTCACGCAAGATCACCCAAGCTCATTTGTGGAGGGTCTGGGTTTCAAACCCTAAAATTCTGTCTCTGAGGTCCACCAGTTGTCTATAGCACTCCACTATTAATACTTACTCTTTGCAGTCATTGAGCAGATCTAGGCCTTAAGATACCAAGGGCAGGGAAGAAGGAGGACAGGCAGGGGACTCCAAGCACTTTAGGAAATTTCAAGAAACCCCATATATGTTGAACCCTTGGCTACATCAGTGTGTACACCAGATATTGTGTGGCATGGCTTTGCTTGGGACTGCTGTGAGTCCATTTTTCCATGCCCTGCATTCAGAGGCTACCATAAATGTCTGTGATTTATGGTGATTGGGTGTTTTAGGTATTTATGACTGATAAATGCAATTGGAAGACCAGATCAGTCTTGGGTCAGTTTCTCTAACAGAGCTCCTGAGATGGGAGATCTTGTTCACATGATTTATAGAGGGAGCACTCTAGAAATTCACATATCACTCAGAAGCAGGCTAGGACAGAGGACAATGCTAAGTGAAGATAAGTGTTCTGGAGCAGTGCAGCCTCCATCTGATCCCAGGGTAGGCTCTGCAGTGTGTCCTTCATTTGCTGATTATATCCTGGCATCCTTATATCACTCAGTCTTCAGTTTCTGCTCCCCCAGAGTAGGGAGGGGGGCAGTGAGGCATAGCCCCTGGGTCTTTCTGTGTACAGCCATGCTCATCTGCCCATATTGGGGGTGGGGGTGCAAAAGTAGGCCTCTAAGAGCTCACCCTTGCAGCAGCTGGAAGATGGAGGCTCCAGCTGGGAAGGGCCGTGGTGGGGGTCACTTATTGCATCCTCTGTGATATCCATAGGGACAGCAAAGCAAAAGACGCAGCCTTGGTGGACACTCTTGGCTGAAGCATTTCTTGGGAACTTCCAGCTGAGTCAGGCTGGGTTTTAGCCCACAGAAAACTCTAGGACATTGTCAAAAGGCAGCAGTGTGGGGGTCAGGCAGGGAACTTGGCTCCAGTTCTTCTAGGGAGTGTATAGAATATGCCATTCTTATAGACCTCTTATCAAATAGAGTTGTTTTCCTCTATCCATGAATACATCTGCTCCTCTTCCCAGGTGCATCTATGATCTTCACTAGATGTTCTCATGGGGTTTCAGGAATTGGGCTACTGGGTGATTAGTTGTTTTCTCAATTGGCTTTTAAAGTAGTGCTTGAGTTATTTTGTCTAATGAGTGGGCAACAGTTATATAGAAATAATAAAGTCATTACACTTAAAAAGAAAGTGAGAGCATGGTGAAGAGAATGATAGGAAAAAGTAGCAGCCTCCCCAGTCTTAACTCCTCTCCTCAACATTCATCTGACACTCCCTGTGCCTTTCTTGTGATGAGAGTTGGAGATAAAGTACAGTGCTCTCTGTGGAATTGCTCTCCTCCCTGTCATAAAGGCAAACATAGGCACTGTAAAATCCTTCCTTGTGCAGCTGCTGGTAAAGAACATCCAGCTGGAGGATGGCAAGATGATCCCAGCCTCAAAGTTCTTCGGGGGAGAAGACAACGATACCCTAGAGCTGACGGAGGCAGAGCTGGTCACCAGGGAGGCTGTGCGGGTAAGAGACCACTTCAAGGCGACTGTCTGGTTGAGCAGGTCCTGCACTACACATGTTTTGTAAATCACACTCACTGGAGTCAGGCTATGCACACTTTCTGTTGATGTATGTGCTGGCCCTAGCCAGGCATAGTGTTGGTTCTATCCTGTCTTGGATCTGTATATGTTCCCTTGACCCTTCTCCCTCTACCACTGGGACCCTGGGATTTGGCCAGCTGGGTCTGCCCCTCCTAGGGATTCATTGTCAACAATGGACAAATGAAACAGAAGCCCCTGGAATTGCTGAGTCAGGTGCCAAGCCCATGGTCTTGTGATAGAACATGTGCACTTCCAGAAAGGCTTTGCAAGAAGGAGCACCTTACAATATGATCAGCACAAGTGTCATGGTCAGGCAGCCCCAGACTCCAATTCAGTTCCCCCTTCATGATGCTGGACAGTGTTTCCCTCTCTCAGACTCAGTCTTTTCTACCCATATGAGTCCCGTATGTGGTCACTTCCCAAAATTCTTCCTGGTCTCCGTGCTTCCCCTACCCATCGCCCTCTCCCTGGAAGGCATGGTAATAATAATATTTAGTTTTATTGAATGGATGACGTCAGATGGATTGTCAGCCATTCAATCATTCAATTATGTATTCAACTATTATTTAAGAAATATTAATTGAGCTCCTACCAAAGGTTGGGTGCTAAGCCAGACACTAGAAATGTGATGATGAGCACTGTTTCTGTTATTGTGAAGTATCCCTTCTCATGGAGAAGAAAGCCAATGAACAGCTAAGCAAATTAACAGAATAGTTTTAGACAGGGAGAAGTGCTAAGAGTGAAATAGCAAGGTGATAGGAACAAGTTCGCTGGAGGCTGGGCAATAACTTTAGAAGATATAATCAAGGAAGGCTTCCCTGTATGGGAGGAGAGAAAGGCTTGAGTGGAGACCTGACTGGAGAGAGAATATCTAGGGAAAGACCTTCGAGAGAGAAGGAACAGCAAATATGAGGCCCTAAGAGGGGAGGAGTCCAGGGAGGAAGGTCATTATGGAAAGAAGAGGGCCAGGCCATGTTGGTAACTGTGGATATTGATAACAAGGACAGCTGGCAGAACTCAATAAGAGAGGGACACAAGGAGCTTGCACTGCTCCAGAGGGCACCAAGAACTTCCTTAGTTGGAAGCTGAACATTTTGAATGTCTAAAAAAAAAAAAAAAGCCTATTCATTCACAAAATATTCTTGGAGCAATTGCTCTGAGGTCAGCCCCTATGCCTGCCCTGGGGTTATAGGAACAGCTGGACAAACTGGCCTTCTGGAACTTATAATAGCGTGGCACTTGGCGAGGGGTGAGGTAAAGTGTTTGTAGAGCTAGACCTGAGTCAAAAGCTGCTGTAACTGTGTCCTTCATCTGTGAAATGAAAAGAATAAACCCTACCTCTATGGGTGTTGTGAGTGGTGGATGAGAGAATACATATGAAAAGCATCAATTTAGTAGCATCTGTTAGGAATTCAATAAATGTTGTCAATGAGCCTGTCATCAAAAGAAGCAGATACTTCTAGAGTTCGTAAGTATGCCAAGTTCTAAACACTTCAGAAATAATGGTGTATTTAATTACTATAATAACTCCACGAAGTAGGTGCTTTTATTATCTTCATTTCCTAGCTGAGGAACATGGACCGAGGTGGAGTCATGGCTAATGAGGGGAGTGCTGGGGCTGACGTCCTCACCTCCACTGCTACCTATGTAGCCTCTTGGTCATTAGCGTTGGTATCATTAAGACTGTTGGTCACAGCAAGGCTGGGTCTTTTTAGGATGCGTGGCCTGGAGGCAAATGGGATAGAGGTGAGATGGCCAGGGAGGAAAGGCCATTGTGGGGTGGTTGCAGTCCATCAGTGGAGATGGACCAGTGGAGATGGTGGAGAAGGTCCAGTCTGGTGGCTATAGCCAGGGTCAACCTATGTTCCCCATTCAGCAGAACCCACTAAGCACCCACCATAGGCTGAGCAGGCCGTGTGCAACCTGCCTAAGCTTACATCCTCCTGAGCTGAGGCTGTGCAGGATATTGCAGGTGTATCAAACACCATGTTTACTGAGCAACTTCTGCACTCCAAGAGTTCTGCCTGCCTCACACAAGGAATCTTCCCACAGCTATTAGCCCCTTTCACAGATGAGGAAACAGAGGTACTGACAGGGTCTCTGCATCTCTATGGCTTATGAGGGATTGAGCTAGGATCTAAAGGAGAATGTGTAGCTTCCAAATGCACTGCCTCTCAGAAGTTCCATACACATCGAATAAGGGCTGGTGCATCTTTCAGGCACCATATGGTGGCATGCCCACACACCAGCAGGTGACTAGTGACCCCAGGCCACATGAGTCTGAAGAGGGTAACCCCTGCCAGCAAAGCAGTCAGTGAAGGTTTCAAGGAAGAGGTGACACAGAAATTACCCCTTAAGGATGCACAGGATTTAAATGTGAGCTGGGGGTTCAGGGAAGAGTGTTGCCTGGGCAGAGGTGTGGAGGGCAGGCAGCAATCGTGTGAGGGTAGGGAGTGGTTCACTGTGTCTGCTGATGATCACACTGAGGATGGAAAGGGTAGATCCATGACACCTTTCTAAGAAAAAAAGAGGGGTCCAGGTAAAGGCTGGGCTAGAGGTCGTGGGCCTACCAACTCCACATTCAGCAACAGGCCATGGCCTGGAGCCTGAGACCCCTCCCAGCTCCTGTCCTGACAGGTCTGGCTAGGAGCTTGCCCAGAGAACAGTCATTCCATTTTGACTACCAGAAAGCCTTCTTAGGAGACTGGGTGGGTACTGCCCATTTAGCTGCACTGCCTTTTCCATGCTCACCCACAAGGCCAGCTGGTAGGCACCATTGCCCTCCACAGGTCTGGAGACAGAAGATACAGAACCAGCTAGCCACTCAGTAAGGACAAGACCCAGGCCTCCTGAGCCTCACCTATGTGCTTTGTTTTCACCCACAGAACTACCCCCTCCCCCATTTTACTCTTCTTTTCACATTACAGCACCCACACATGTGTCACACTGGGGATATTCAAACCTAGACAATGACACCAAGGTGGGGCCAGGAGTGAGGGAGGCTCAGAAGGATCTGGGCCTTGCTTTCCCAGTCCCAAGCCACACCTTCAGCTCCTGCATGTTCGTCTTCCTGCCACCCCTGGACTGCCACAGGGACCACAGGGAAGCTGGGCATTGAGATGAGGTGGATGTGAGGACAGCGACCAAGTGGCCCTGGGCTATGGCATCTTCTCATTCCCAGGAGCTGGTCACTCTAAGACCTTTGGGCTCCTCAAAGCAGCTATAGCTCAGAGTGGACCAAGAGCCCAGCCTGATACCAGGCTGTCTATCCACATGTCAGGAGCTGCTCTCATTTGGCTCACAGCTGCTCCCAGCTTCCCTATTTTTCAGAATGCCTGGAAGCGAATTCTCCCCAATGTCCTGGAGGTAGAAGACTCCACTGATTTCTTCAAGTCAGGGGCTGTATCAGTGGACGTTGTGAGGTAAGGCCAGGAGTGTATGGGTCCCATTACAGGTGTCTGAGGCTGTGTCACACATCATACCGAAACTGAATATCAGGAAATCACCACCATTTGTTATGCTCATGGATTATGCAGGTCAGGGATCCAGAAAGGGTTCTCAAGTGCAGGTGTGGCTGTAGGTCAGCGGACTGGCAGGAACTGGGACAGCTGGGTAGGGATCTAATACTGCTAGCTGGCTTCTCACTGCCATGGCTGGTACCTGGGCCAAGAAGGCTAGCAGCTGCTTTGCTGGCACTGCTGACCAGGCACCTGCATACAGAGGCTTGGAGACTTGGACTTTTCTCTGTAGCAGCTCAAGATGCTAAGAATGCAGATGCCAGCAAACAAGGCAAGTGTGGTAACACCTTTCATCACCCAGCCTAGAAAGTCTCATCACATTGCTGCCACTGACTTGATTAGACTCAACAGTCACGAGCCTATCCAGATTCAAGGGCAGGGGTGGTGGAGCTGAGACCCACCTCTCAACTAATATATGGCTCTATTTTAAAACTGCCGCAAGTCCCAACACCCCCAGTGAAAGCCAAGGTGTGTGGGGTGAAAGGTAACAGGCATGTACGGCCTGAGCAGATGAATCTAACCTTACAAGTGGCCCCATCAGACATGTATTGGGGAGTAAAGGAATTATGATTGTAATATTTTGAAAATTGATGTATAACTATATACAGTGAAATATATAGATTTTAAGAGAACTGCTTGGTAAGCTTTGATTTAACTTGTGTAACTCACACGAGTTGTATCATATATAATATATAGATTATGTTATATATGTCATATGTAATACAGATTATATCTTAATCAAGATAGACACCAGCATCACCCCAGGAGTTTCCCTCCTGCCCTTTTCTAGTCAGTGGCCCCATGCCCCATGGACAATTTGTTATCATAGATAAGTTTACCTGTTCTTCAACTTCATATGAATTGTCCTGCTTGCCATTTAACAGTGCATAAAGGAAAGGAAGTGGAATGTATTAGAACATCTTTGCTTATAAGCAATAGTAATAATTCAATCTGGTTTAAGCAAAAAAAAAAAAAATTAAAGTCCAGAAATCCACTATAGCTTTCTTTAGGCATAGCTGACTACTCTAAAGGCTTAAATTATGTCTTTAACATTGTCACCATCTGTTGCTTCATTCTGGGGCAGGATTTCTCCTCATAATGACAAGTTGGCTGCACAGTAGCTCTGGTCTAAATTTTTGTCTTTTTAACATTCTCATTGAAAGGGGGGTGCTTCACCAGCAGATTTCACATAAGTTCTTGACTTGTATTTTACTAGCTCTGGTGGCATCATGAATCAGTCACTGGCCAGGGGAGGCATGCTCTAAATGGCCAAGGCTTGGACATGTGCCCACCTCTGGAGCCAAGGGCAGAGTCAACTACATTCAATCTACATTTCTGGAAAGAGGGAGAAGGTTGTTCCCTAGTAAAATGTCAATATTGTTCCCAGAAGCATGGAAAGTGGGTGCTGGGAAGACAGAAACAAAAGTGTCTGCCACATGTGGGCAGATTTCTTGTACTTCACCTGGGCTCACTTGAGTGTCTGCAGTCAGCTGCCAGGCCAGCCAGGGGCTGGCTGGTCTAGGTTAGCCCCTTCAGTGAGACCTTCCAAGCGTGTTCTTGTGGTGGTGGCAGGGTTCTAGAATGAACACATCATATCCACTGCATTCTATTGGCCAGAGCAAGGCACATAGCCAGTCCAGCTTCAGGTCATGGGGAAATGGACTTCACTTCCTGATGGCAGTCACATCCCAAGGGTAGAATGATGTTCAGAAACCAAGCCAGACCTGCTTAGAGTTTCTGAGCTGAGGTTGGTGGAGAATGCAGAGAAACCCGATTTGTTTTTTCTTTTGTAAATTGTTAATATCATATATCTTATTTTTATTATGGTAAAAACACATGATATGATTGTTACATTACAGTCTTATTAACTATAATCAAATGGTGCAGAGCAGATCTCTAGAACTTTTTCATCTTTCATGACTGAAATTTATACCCACTGAACAGCAATTCCCATTTCCCCCTTCCCGCAGCTCCTGGCAACCACCATTCTACTTTCTGCTTCAATTAGTTTGGTTACTTTAGATGTCTCATATAAGTGGAATCACGCAGTTTTGTCCTTCTATGATTGACTTATTTCACTTAGTATAATGTCCTCCAGGTTTATCATGTTGTAGTGTATGACTAGATTTTCTTATTTTTTAAAGTTGAATAATATTCTATTGTATGTATATGTCATTTTTTCTTTACCCATTATTTATTGGTGGATTTTTAGGTTATTTCCATCCTTTGGTTATAGTGAACAATGAACAAGGGAGTACAGATATCTCTTTGAGGTCCTGGTTTTAATTCTTTTGGATAAATATCCAGAAATGAGATTGCTGGATCATATGTAGTTCTCTGCTTAATTTTCTGAGCAACCTCCATACTGTTTTCTATAGTGGCTGAACCATTTAACATTCCCACCAACAGTACACAAAGGTTCCAATTTGTCCACCTCATTGCCAGCGCTTGTTTTTTTCTGTTTTTGTTTGTTTGTTTTGTTTTGTTTGATAATGGCCATCCTAACAAGTGTGAGGGAATATCTCATTGCTGGTTTGACTTGCATTTCCCTGATGATGTTGAACATCTTTTCATATACTTGTCCATTTGTATGTCTTCTTTAGAGAAATATATATTCAAGTCTTTTGCTCATTTTTAAATAGGGTTATTTGTAGATTTTTGCTGTTAAGTTGTGGGAGTTCCTTATATTTTGGATAACATGGTTTGCAAATATCTTCTCCCATCCTGTAAGCTTCCTTCTCACTCTGCTGATTATTTTCTTTGCAGTGCAAAAATATTTTAGTTTAATGTCATCCCACTTGTCTATTTTAGCTTTTGTTGCCCATGATTTTGGTATCATATCCAAGAAATTATTGCCAAGACCAACGTGAAGAAGTTTTCCTTCTATGTTTTCTAGGAGTTTACAATTTCTGGTATTACATTTAAGTCTTTAATACATCTTGATGTTTGTCTGACAAAGGTGTAATGGCTACTGTAACAACAAGGTATTTTCAGACTGAAAGATGAAGGAGGCAACTCCATATATATAACAATGTATTATAGTGTAATTTACTTATGGGAAAATTGGGCCAGAGTGGACAGACAGCCAAGCAGTTTTGTGCAAATTGTTCTCCACTATCAGACTCCTGTAACTTTGGTACTAATGACTAACAAGACAAAGGGACAAAGAATGCAGTAGCACCAGGGGTCATTACTGATACTATTACCAGTTTGATATTTATTTCAGTTGCCATGTCATTCTGGCTATAACAAACAAAAATATTTATGGCTACATTTTAAGGAACACAGATAATCATCAGCTAGCAAGCTTTGAGATGCTTACTAAGGATAGTGAGGTTGGTCAAAGGTCATAGCATGACAAGACACAAAGATGGAGATGGTTTTGTTCATACCCCCATCTATACAATGTTTGTATGTGGTTTAAATAAAGGTCCAATTTTAGTCTTTTGCACATGGATGTTTAGTTTTCCAAGACAATTTATTGAAGAGATTATTTTTCTCTCATTATATATTCTTGGCACCGTCTTGAAGATTAATTGTGTTTATTTCTGGGACCTCTACTCTGTTGTTTTATATGTCTGTCTTTATGCCAACATCATACTGCTTTGATTACTATAGCTTTGTAATATGTTTTGAAATCAGGAAATATGAAGACTCCAGCTTTGTTGTTTTCAAGACTGGTTTGGCTAACAGGGGCCTTGGTGGTTTTATATTCATTTTAGAACTGCTTTTTTCTATTTCTGTAAAAATGAGGTTGGGTTTTTGTTAAAAAGTACATTGAATCTGTAGATTGCTTTGGGTAATATGACCATTTTAACAATATTAACTTTTCAAATCCATAAACATAGTATGTCTTTAATTTCTTTTAGCGATATTTTATACTTTTCGGTGTACAGGTCTCTTACCTCTCTGGTTGTTAAGTTTATTACCAAGTATTTTATTCTTTTGAATGCTATAGTAAATGAGATTCTTCTCTCATTTTCATTTTTGAATTACGCATTTTTAGTGTACAGATTTGCAACTGATTTTTGAATGTTGATTTTGTTTCCTGCAAATTTACTGAATTTGTTCACTAATTCTAACAGTATTTTGGTGAAAATTTTAGGATTTTCTATGTATAAGATCATGATCATGTCATCTATGAACAGAGCTCATTTTACTTCTTCCTTTCCAGTTTAGATGCCCTTTATTTCTTTTTCTTAGCTAATTGCTTGGGGTAGGACTTTCAATACTATGCTAAGTAGAAGTGGCTAAGGTGGACATCCTTGTCTTTTTTCTGATTCTAGAGGAAAAGCTTTAAGTCTTTCACCATTATGATGTTAGCTGAGTGCTTGCCATATATAGCCTTTAAAATGTTAACATAATTTTCTTCTATTTCTAATTTGTTGAGTGTTTTTATTATGAAAGGTGTTGAATCTTGCCTAAAGCTTTTTCTGCATCTATTGAAATAATTATGTGATTTTTATAATTAATTATATTAATACGGTGTATCATTTATTGATTTGCATATATTAAACCATCCTTGCATACAGGGATGACTCCTACTTGGCCACACCACAGTACATGATCCTTGTAATGTGCTTTTGAATTTTGTTTGTGAGTATTTTTTTGATAATTTTTGCATCAATATTTATCAGGTATATTGGTCTATAGTTTTCTTGTGATGTTCTTATTTGGCTTAGGTTTTAGGGTACTGCTAGTCTCATAAAATGAGTTGGAGGAGTATTTCCTTATTTTCAATTTTTGGAAGAGTGTGAGAAGAATTGGCATTAGTTCTTTTTAAAATGTTTGGTTGAATTCCCCAAGAAAACTCTCTGGTCCTGGTTTTTAATTTGTTGGGAGATTTTTTGTTATTGATTCTGCCTCCTTATTGATAATTGGTTTGTTCAGATTTCCTATTTCTCAATGAGTCAGTTTTGGTAGATTGTACATTTCTAGCAATTTGTCTATTTCATCTAGGTTATTATATTTGCTGTCATGTAATTCATTATAGTACTTACTTATGATCTTTTTCATTTCTGTAAAATTGGTATAATCTCTCCTCTTTCATTTATAATAGTAACAAGTTTTCTTTTTTTTTTTCTTGGTCATTCAGCTAAAGGTTTGTCAGTTTTGTTAATATTTTCATGAAACCAAATTTTGGTTTCAGATATTCTCTATTATTTTGTAATTCACTACTTCATTTATTATTTTATTTTTTATTAAAATATAGTTGGCATACAATATTATATTAGTTTCAGGTGCACAACATAGTGATTTGACATTTATGTACCTTGCATGTGATCACCACACTACGTCTAGTAACTGTCACTGTGCAAAATTATTACAATATTATTGACGATATTCCCTGAGCGATACACTACATCACCATGGCTTATTTATTTTACAGTTGTAATTTTGTACCTCTTAATCACCCTAACCTTTTTTTCACTCATCCTCCCATCTCTCTTCCCTCTGGGAGCCTTTGGTTTGTTCTGTTTCTGTGAGTTTATTTTTGTTTTGTTTGTTCATTTGTCTTGTTTCCCACCGCTCTGCCCCAGAGTCCACATGTAAGAGGAATCATATATTATTTGTCTTTCTCTGTCTAACTTATTCACTTTTTGGTCCATTTGTGTTGTCACAAGTGTCAAGATTTCATTCTTTTTTATAGCTAAGCAATATTCTATTGTATATATACACCAAATTTTCTTTATTCATTTATTGATGAACACCTAAATTGCTTCCATATCTTGGCTATTATAAATAATGCTGCTATGAACATAGGAGTACATATATCTTTTTGAGTTAATGTTTTTATTTTCTTTGGATAAATAGCAAGAAGTAGAATTGCTGGGTTGTATGGTAGTTCTACTTTTAATTTTTTGAGGGATTTTTATACTGTTTCCTACAGTGACTGAATCAATTTACAATCCCACCAACACTTCTTATTTGTTGACTTTATATAAGTCATTGTGGCAGGTGTGAGGTGGAATTTCATTGCAATTTTGAGTTGCATTTTCCTGATGATTAGTGATGCTGAAGGTCTTTTCATATGTCTGTTAGCTATCTGTATGTCTTCTTTTGAGAAAGGTTTCTTCATGTCTTCTGCCCATTTTTTAACCAGATTGGTTTTTTTTTTGATGTTGAGTTTTATAATTTCCCCATATTTTTGGATATTAACCCCTTATCAGTATTTTATTTTAGAATATATTCTCCCATTCAACTGTCTTTTTTGTTGTTGTTGATGGTTTTCTTCACTTTGGAGAAGTTTTTTAGTTTGATGTAGTCCCATTTGTTTATTTTTTCCCTTTGCTCAAGAAGACTTATTCAGAAAGATATTGCTAAGATCTATGTCAAAAGGTTTACTACCTATGTTTCTCCTAGGAGTTTTATGGTTTCAGGTCTGACATTTAGGCTTTACTTCATTTTGAGAGTTTTGTTGTTGTTGTCTGCTTATTTGTTTGTTTGTATATGGTATAAAAGAGTGGTCTAGCTTCATTCTTTCACATATGGCTATCCAGTTTTCCCAACACCAGTTTTTGAAGAGACTGTCATTTCTCCATTCTATATTCTTTCCTCCTTTGATTAATTGACCACATAAGAGAAGATTTATTTCTGGACTCTCTTTTCTGGTCCATTGATCTATGTGTATGTCTTTGTGACAGTACCATACATATGGTTTTGATTATTATAGTTTGAAAGCAATGAGTGTGATACCTTCAACTTTGTTCTTTTTTCTGAGGATTGATTTGGCTATTTGGGGTCATTTGTAGTTCCATGTAAATTTTAGAATTATTTGTTCTAGTTCTGAGAAGAATACCATTGGTATTTTGATAGAGATTCCATTGAATTTGTTGATTTTTTTGGACAGTATGAACATTTTAATGATATTAATCCTTCTAACCCATGAGCACAATCTATGCTTTCATTTATTGGTGTCCGCTTCAATTTCTTTCTTCAGTGTCTTGTAGTTTTTAGAGTACAGACCTTTCACCTGCTTGGTTAAATTTATTCTTAGATATTTTATCCTTTTTTAATGCAATTGTAAATGTTATTGTTTTGTTAATTTTTCCTCTGATCATTTGTTATTAGTGTATGGAAACACAATGGATTTCTGTATATGAATTTTGTATCCTGCAACTTTACTGAATTTATTTATCAGTTCTAATAGTTTGTTTTGTGGAGTCTTTAGAGTTTTCTATACACATTTTAGCCTGAAAGACTTTCTTTAATATTACTTGTATGGCAGATGTATAAGTAATGAACTCCTGCTGTTTTTGTTTATCTAGAAATGTCTTAATGTCTCCTTCATTAATTCTTGGCTGATTTTTTTTTTTTCTTTCAGGACTTTTTATCCCACTACCTTCTGGTCTTCATGTTATTTGAGGAGAAATCAGCTTTTAATCTTATTGAATTATTGTATGTGATAAGTCTCTTCTTTCTTAATGTTTTCCCAATTTTTTCTTTGCATTTCAGTGAGTTGATGTTTAAAGTGTCTCAGGGTGAATCACTCTGAGTTTATCCTGCTTGGAAGTCATTGAACTTGTTGAACATGTATATTCATATGTTTTCTCAGATTTGGAAACTTTTTAACCATTACTTCCTAAATTTTTTTCTCCTCTGTAGCTTTCAATAATGTGTATGTTGATATGTTTTGTGGTATTCCTGCAGGTCCCTCGGGCTCTATTCATTTTTATTCATTCTTTTTTTCTTTTGGTTCCTCATACTGGATAATTTTAAGTCCACTGATTCTTTTTTCTGCCACCTTATTGAACATATTTCATTGAACATGTTTAAGACAGCTGATTTAACATCTTTGACTAACAATTTTATTATCTGTTCTTCCTTAGGGATGATGTTTTTTCAAATTCCCCCATGTATGGGCTATACTTTTCTGTTTTTTATATTTTTTATTTTGTTTAAAACTGGACATTTTGAATGTTACATTATGGGAGTTCTTAAAATCTAATTCTCTCACTACTGAGGGTTTGCAAAATTTTGCTTACTGAGGGCTAGAGCCATCTATTTGTGACTTTTCTAAACTTTTTTTTTTTTTTTTACAAAATATGTATTTCTTGTTGTATGTAGTATTTGACATTTCTCTTCTGTTATCTCTGTGGTCAGCCAGTGGCCTAACAAGAATTTTCTTAAATATCTGACTCTCAAAAGAGAAAAATGTATTGCTTCTTTAAATCTCCTAGAAGCTGCTTCAGTTTGTGGGGGTTAAAACAATGGTTGCCAGACTTTGTTCTAGCTTCTCGTTGATCAAAAGCAGCATCAGCACTTAGAATACACAGTGCTGATTTACAAAGGACAAAGTCATTATTGCCCACCCTAGCTCCAGCAAACTGCAACCAAGAATGTAGCCTGCTGCCTCCACTACTTCCTGTGACAGAGAGAGGGATAAGAGATGGCAGCCAATACCTCACTGAAAGGCTGAAATTCACTGAAATGTACTGACATTTACCAGCCTCCTCATCATGCTCTTCCCTGAATACTGCAAATGTTCCACTAACTCTTCAGTTCCAAAGCATTTGATTTAGACAGTTCCTACCAGTTCAATAGTTATTTAGGTGGGGAGATGGATTTTTAGAGCTTTCTATTCTGTCATCTTGCCTATAAATAAGCTATTTCTCTTGGGTAAATACCTAGGAGTGAAATGGGAAGTATATGTTTAATTTTTAAGAAACTGCCAAACTGCTTTACAAAGTGGTGTCCAAAGTACCATTTTACAATCCCACCTACAGTGTATGAGAGTTCAGTACTTTACATCTTTACCAGTAATTGGTATGGTCAGGCTTTTTAGTTTTAAATACTCTAATGAGTATGTAGCCATATCTTGTGGTTTTAATTTGCATTTCCCTAATGACTAACGATGCTGAGCGTGTTTTCATTTGCTCATTTGCCATCCCTATTTCTTCTTTGGTAAAACATCTGTTCGATCTTTTGATGGTTTTTACTCAGATTGTTTTTTTTCTTAGTGTTGACTTTTGAGAATTCTTTATAGATACTGAATAAAAGTTCTTTATCAGGTTTATAATTTGGAAATATTTTTCCCAATCTATAGCTTGTCTTTTAATTTTTAAAAAGCATCTTTTGAAGGTTATTATTAATTTTCTATTATTATTAATAGTTAGTTTATCTCATTTCTTATCACAAAATAGTAGCGGAGATATTATTCCCATTTTACAGGTAATGAAACTAAGACTCAGAGGAGTTAGTCACTTGCCCAGTGTCACAAGTTATTAAGTGGTGGACTAGAACTTGAAACTAGGGCCTTCTGAGTCCATGGATTGGTAGTTTAACCCCATTTCTAGACTAACACTTATACTTTGGGTGCTAGGATGAAGCTCTCTTCTGGATAAATGTGTTTGGCACCACCACCTCTGTCAGTAGAACAATGTAGAGGTCTGTCAAGCCTCTTCTCATGCTCCCACTTTTCTATCTCCTTTCCTCAAGACTGGTGGAGGAAGTGAAGGAGCTATGTGATGGACTGGAATTAGAAAATGAAGACATTTACATGGCAACCACCTTCATGGACTTTATCCAACTTTTAGTAAGAAAGCTGCGAGGGGATGACAGAAAAAGTGAATGCATCATCGACTATGTGAGTTCTGGGCCCCTCCATGTGAGCATGGCCCTGCAGACACCTCATGCATCCACATCTATGGATCAAAAATGACACATAGAGAAAAACATGATGTACAGGAAGGCAGGACACCCAAGAGCCCACCCTCTAGTGTCTCAAACTTTTTCTGGCAACTCTGGATAGCCTGAGGGTGCCAGGGTAGTAGGGCAAACTCAACGGAGGAAATTACTGTCTAAGATTCAATATATGGGACAAGTTCTAAGTCCCAAGACATGAGACCAGGGTACTAGGAAGAGGCTTTTTTTTTTTTCAGAGCACTTCCCTTCCTCTTTTTCCTTTGGTATATTTTTCCAGCAGTGGCTGCATGTCTACTGTGCCTCCAGCCCCTTCCATGTAACCCTGCTAGGACTCTGGTTCTTTTGAGTAGCCTTAGACCCTAGTTGCAGTACCAACAACTCCTCCATTTGTCCTTATAACTTAGTGATGGCAGTGGCTTCCTGCTGTTGCCAATCTCTAGGTTGACTCATGGCTTCTCAGCTCTTCCATCACCTATATAACCAATTCTCTGCATTAAATTATTTTTGTTGAAATACAAGAGAGAAAGGAATTGTAATGTTTTTCCAATAAGGAAAACAAATGTTCCTATACGTTCAACTTGTATTATGGAAGGGTGATGAAGTAATTGCAACTCTGTTTTTTAAAGAAACCCTTTAAAAATATCCCCAGGTTATCTTAGTAGGCTAACTCCTAAGGAATTAGCTTTGGGGTAGTTTTATTGGCTGATAGTTTTGAAACAAATGAAGAAAATATAGGTCATCAGGATAGACCTCAGGTTGGCCTTGTGTTTGTGGAAAAATGACTGATGAATGGGGTTTCAGGATGGGGGTAGCATCCCAGAGGCTCTTGCATTCAGCATGGAATTGCAGAACTACAAGGGAAGTGAGCGATGAGGCTTGTATCATGTCTTACATGACAGCTTACAAGGGCCTGTCTACCTACATCTCAGGCATGGAAACAAAGCAACCAGCCTGAGGTCATATAGTGAATAAGTGGCAGAACTGGGACTCAAACCCAGGTAGTCTGGCCTCAGAGTCTGTGCTCTTCATTTCTTCTTACCACTCAGCTCCTCAGACTGCCCACATAATAGCCTCCTTGGGTGTGTGTGTGTGTGTGTGTGTGTGTGTGTGTGGTTGTCTATCCATCTGTGTTTTCTTTGCCTCTACGTGAGTTTGAACCAGTCACTGATGCCCATTTTTTGAAGCCTATGATATCTTCCTTCCCAGGTGGAAAAGGCAATAAACAAGCTGATCCTCCAGATGCCCCACCAGCTCTTCATTGGGGGAATGTTTGTGGATGCTGAGGATGCTAAAACCTATGGGACCATCAACCCAACAGATGGAAGTGTAAGTGCAGGACCAGCACCCTCTTCTCTCCTCCACCCATGGCCTGTTCTTCTATCTACTCCCCCACCTCCCTCCATCTGGCCTCTAGGAGTCCTGGCCCAGGGGGCCTGTGCTTAGACACAAAAGGGTTGCAATCAGTCTTCAGTCCTCCTTACAAGAATGGCATAAAGGGAGACATGGTGGGAAGGGATTAGAGGGGAGGCAAGAGAAATCTAAAAGGTCTTAAGCCTGCTTCAGAGGCTGGGAATAGAATTAAAACCACTCAAGGAAGAAAAGATCATTCCTTTCTGCTTCACATTTTAACAATGATCCCAGTGTTGGCCTCACCTTCTCAAATATTTGTATAGCCCAATATTAGGAAATTCTTTCTTGAATCCTGTTTGTCAGAATTTCTTGACTGTGACTCTCTTACATCATGATCCATACACATGTACATTCTCACACACATACATACCTGGGACAACACTTACTCTTACAGATATGTACTGAGCATTTTCTGTCCTGTCCCATCTTATAGCATTGCTACAATCCCTCAGAAAACAGATAGCACACTCAATATGGTTCATTTGATGGGAGTTTAAGGAAAGTACTCCACAAAAGGATAGACATGGTGTGGGGATGCAGACAATGTACAGTGTGCCCTCAAGCATGAACATCAGGAGATGTTACCACCTCGAAGCCAGTTTTGGGGGTCTTAGAAGAAAGGCTGTGTGGACAGGGCTACCCAGCAGATGCTATTTGTGGTGACCAGCAAAGAAGTGTAGTTCTCACCCCTCTCACTTCCCTCTCCCACCTGCACCCAGGCCTGTGTTATAATGCAGATAGGTACCCTCAAGACATGCAACAAGGAGAGGGGGACAGATCAAGTCATCTCCAATGTCTAGTCCATTCCACTTAAGAAATAAACCTTCTGCCTGAAACTCACTAAATTAATGAGTATCTGCTCTTGGCCTGAAAACGCTAAGCTGACCCTCAGCTTTGTAGGTTCATCTTGAGTCTATTGCTCAATGTGAGTTCAGTGGGAAGGTAAAGAGAAGGTCCTTGGTATGTAGAAACACAAATAGACCTTTCACAGGCCTTGTTCTCTTCTCATTGCATCCTCTCAGTGCTCTTCAATTGGCAGACCATCCCCTCTGAGCCCATCCAGGTGACCAGGAGAGTGGACAGGCAGTGTGTCTGTGTCCACAGAGCACAGGGAGGGCTTCATAGCTCTGCTCCACCACAGGTCATCTGCCAGGTGTCCCTGGCCCAGATCAGTGATGTTGACAAGGCAGTGGCTGCTGCTAAGGATGCCTTTGAGAATGGATTGTGGGGGAAGATCAGCGCACGGGACCGGGGCCAGCTCCTGTATAGGTGAGAGCCCCACACCCACCTGTCAGCCACCACCACCTTCAGCTCAGGATGGGGATGGATGCCCAGGTCTTATCAGGAAGAGTGAGGGTCCTAGACAGGTCACAGAGGCCTAAGGCTCAGAAAAGGTTACCCAGAGGAAGTGACTCGAGAAACATGTGGGATCTTACCAGACACAAGTGGCCTTAGAGGAAAGGTATCCTGGTGGAGAGGACTTGTGAGCAAAGATGTGGAGATATAAAAGTGAGGGAGAGCTTCAGATGGGAGCCACAAACTGGCAAAGCTAATAACTGGTCTTGGAAGACCCAGAGAGGCATAGTGCTTACCTAGACTGACCTAGGCCCAAAGAAAAATTGGGGCCCATTCTCCATTCTCATATTTTTCTTTTCTTTTTTTTAAGTCAGAGCAAAAGGAGCCCTCTCTCCTTAGCTCCAGTCAGAAGTCTTAGGGAAGGACTTGGGATTGCTTCAGCTTATGACCACAGAATGGGAGTGAGGCCTAGAAGAGGTATGCTACTCTCCTAGAATCAGGTGGTCCCAGTGGGGGCAGAGCAGTCACCCCCAAAGAAGTGAGATGATGTTTTCAACAAAAGGGAAGGTGCTGAGCAGATGAACTGAGCAGTAGCCAAAAACCTAGTGAGCCAGTTCCAGGAACCTGGCTTTGATGCTCCAGGTTCTAGGAAACCTCTCAGGCTTGGAGCCTGTTGATAATGCATTCCAAGCATGCTTGTCATCCAGCAGGAGAGCCCCCACTTTGGCCATGCAGTCAGAATGCCTTTAGTTTCTATTGCAGAGGTCAGAAACACCAGGGATACCCCCACAGAAAAGAAGCAGAAAGAGAATCTGCATGGTTTGCGAAATGGAATAGAGATGGCAGGGTTTCAGACAGGTGAGAGTTTTAAAGATTGGGTATGCCCAGCCTGCCGTATCTTTAGTTTCAAGACTCTTCAGAGAACCTGTCAATTTTAGGAAGCCATTGACCAAGAGCCTCTGGAGATCAGTCAGAGCTGTGAAACATACATGTCCAGGCTGATGGTGGTGAGCCACTGGCCCTGAAATAGAGACCCCTGTGGTAGACAGCGCTGGCCCAGAAGAAACTGTCCTTCCTTCAAGATGCTTTCCTACCATCTGGTAGCACATGTAATAACCCACTAACCACAGAGATAGTAAGGGGGTGGTACCCTGCACAGCTCTAAGTGGAGACCTGGACTGGATGGACAGACATCTCAAGGCCTGAGAGCTCCTAGTGATGTGGTCCCTGCTACAAGCAGCCTTCACTTCAAATGTGGCATCATCTAGGAATTTCAGGGGTTGGAGGGATTTGGGGATTATCCAGTAAAAAGTAATGTCCATGAGAGGCAGAAACTCACAACAGGCTTTATTGGCATTGTGGGTGGGGAAGTTCCCAAAGTAGGAGACCCTCTAGAGACTCTGGACCCTCCAGGGGGTGTGTCACTACTCAGAATGGAGAGGAGCAAGGGAACTCTCAAGGAACAGGGGAGATCAGAGAAGGGGCTGCCATATCCAGGTGATGTCGCTCAGTAACATAATGGGAGTCTGGGCCAGAGGGCTCCAGAAGTCAGGGGTATAACTGCACAGCCCATCTCAGCAGTGTTAACAGCAGTCAGTGAGGTTCTTCAAGGATGCAAAGTAGGCAGGCTGTAAATGGCTAAAATATACTGGTTTGGGCCATTTTAAAAATAATTAGATATATAAAAAATTGGCACCAGTAGGCTTTCGAGTTAACAGGTCTCAGCCTACAGTGAAGATATACATAACTTAAATGCTAGGCCAATACACAGATGCTATCTTTGGCTAATTTGTAATATAGATTTATATCTTTGGCCCATCTGTCCTTGTAGTGGATGGAACCCTATCCTTGAAATGCCTCAACATAGTGTTTTCAATATTTGTTCTATAATTATTCTCAAAAATTGATTTAAACCTTTGCTTTTCTTACCTAGAGAATGACTTCAGCACTGTTTCTGAGGTGACAATGCTGCTCTGCCACTAATTTGTTGTACTTATTTAGTTCACAGTTTCATTCACCAACCTTGTCATGCTGCCCATGTGTCCATTGGGGAACAGGAGACCATATGCTGTCCCCGCCCTCACATGAGAGGCAATAATACTGAAATACTCATTTATGTGAATATCAGTGGCAGTTGGGTGAGGTTTGAAAAAAGGCAAAGGTGTTGTTCAGAACACTGCAGGGAGATGGGATTGCTTTGGAGTGAGTGAGATTATGGTAGGCTTCCCAGAAGGTCTGAAAGAAGTGCAAAAGATTGAGAGGGGAAACTGGAGTACAGGAAGAGCATTCCAAGCCCATGCACACAATGCAGCTCCCACAGGTCCCAGGCAGGAGGCATGACTTACCTGAGCACCTGAAGGAGGCCAGTGTAGGAAGGAGGAAGGCAGTAGGCGCCATGGCCCTAGGAGAAAATGAGCAGTGCCTTGGATCTGGTCATTCAGGCACAGGGTTGGAGCTGCATCCTGATTGTGGTGGGTAGCCACTGGGGAACTAGAGTGTATGCAGGAGGACCAAAGCAGACTTGGGAGTATTAGGGCCTTGCTGGTAGCCATATGCAGAAAAAAGCAGAGTGGGAACAGATCAGCATGTTTGTCTCCAGTCTGAAGCTTCCCCATGTGCAAGACTGAGGGCTGCTTTTGATCAGTGGTCTCCACCTTCCCCTGTCCACCTTGCATGAAACCCTGACATCATGGAGGGGGTCCTGTTCTAACTTTCAGGCTGCCCACAGAAGAATCATGGGAGGACAATAGAATGATGGAGTGCTCAGACTCCAGGAGGGCTGTGTAAAGATGCCTTCCCTTGAATATCTTGTCATCCTTCCCTCTCCATCTCTGGAGATGTCAGCCCCAGGAGCATCTTCCACTGGACTGGCTGGTGCTCAAAGCTAGGCTGGTTTCCCAAATGGTGGAGGCTGTCTAGAGACAGAGAGGGTGGCCTCTGGGATGGTGACCTCATTACAGAAGCAGGCAGGCTTCTCTGCAGGAACATGGACAGAGGACATCAATCCTCACACTCACCACACTAAAGTAAATGTTACTGTTCCATCTCACAGGTGAGGAAACTGAGGTCACCACATCTGATTGTACAGGACAGGGCCCACAACTCCTTGAAGAAGGACCTTAAAAAGCAGGCCAGGCTGTACCAGGCCTGAGCCCATCTCCCTTTCTTCCCCCATGCCTTGGCCAGGTTGGCAGATCTCATGGAACAACATCAGGAGGAACTAGCCACTATTGAGGCTCTGGATGCCGGCGCCATCTACACGCTGGCCCTGAAGACCCATGTGGGCATGTCCATCCAGACTTTCCGCTACTTTGCTGGATGGTGCGACAAGATCCAGGTGGGGCCTGGGCTCTTGCCTACTTCATGAGAGCTCAAACGGGCAGGCCAGGGCTGGCAGGAAACTGAGGGCAGCACATTACTCTGAATGCTGTATAACATGGCTGCAGGCCTCTGGTGTTTCTGTAAAGTCTAGGCTCCATGCCTCATCTCCTCTCCATGAGGCTGAGGGCAATGAGAGGGTGGGATGCCACTAATGAGTGCCTAAGACAACACTGTTTATTAGCTACCAGTTCTGTAGGTGAGAAGTCTGGGTGAGGTCCACTGGGTTCTATGCCAGGACCTTACAAGCTCAATATCAAGGTGTGGCCAAGCTAGACCTTATCTGGAAGCTCTGGGAGAGAACCTACTTCTGAACCCATTCAGGTTTTGCAAGTTCAGTTCCTGTGGTGGCAGGACTGAGAGGCTCAGTCCTTGCTGACCACTGGCCAGAACTGCTCTCAGCTCCTGCAGACCTCTCTCTGGAGAGGTCTCTCCTCAACCCTCTATTCCTTGGGCTCTCTTCTGCCACTAACTGGAGAAAACTCTTTGCTTTTATGGAGCCCTGTGGTTATGCTAGGCCTTATATTATATTCCCATCCTAAGGTCAGCAAAGCCATGCTGCATCATCACAGGAGGGACAGCTAGCTATATACCAGGTCCCAGGGATCAGGGCATCATCTTTGGGGCCATTATCAGAGGTTTGCCTGCTAAAGGCAGTGATGGGTCACCCCTTCCCCAGAGAGACCCATGGCTGTGAGGCTCACAGTGTCTGGGCTCTGAACCTCCTGTCCTCTCCATGGGGTTGTAGGCAATGAAGAAGAAAAGCTGCCCATTCCACCTGTATCTGAACTCAGATGTCCTTGTTATACATAATCTGGGAGGTTTGGGTCTCCTACCTAGCTGGGTAGTGGGGGCATCAGGATGCAGATAAGATCCAGCTCTTCCCTAGGTCCCAGGGGCAGCCTGGAAGGGATAAAGAACTGGAGCCTCTGCTACTGACACTCCCTATGCTTCTTCCAGGGCTCCACCATCCCCATCAACCAGGCCAGACCTAACCGAAACCTGACCTTGACCAGGAAGGAGCCAATTGGGTGAGTCACAGCACAGGGTGGAGAGAGGCCACACACTAGGCATTGTTCACACAACACACCATGTGGAGCACTGATATCGTCCCATTTTATGTATTTATCGAATAACTATTTATTTGCCAACTGCTGTGTGTCAGACATTTTAGGGGTTGAAGATACAACAATGATCAAAACTGATGAGAATTCCTATTCTCAAGATAAAAACAGCTTCCACTTTCACAGTACCTT